>JAAIIK010000092.1:1334128-1352915 GCA_014706435.1 Silurus glanis | reverse complement strand
TGTATCTGACATTTTTTACATCTGTGAAATCCATACATGAACATGTATAATTATATATGTATTTTGCATATATTATATATTAATATCAGATTTTCTATGGGTATTATTAGAAAAAAAATTCGTAATGTTCTGAAATGTAATTAAAACATTTTTTTTACTGCTGGATAAGATCTCACTTTTTATCTCCAAAACAGAACCTAACGTAGTAAAAGATATGATTGGGTTTCAATTACATTTCAGATCAATTTTAAAAGAAAAAAAAATTAATTAAGGTTGTGTGAACACTAACACCGACTTATACTAATCGTAAAGGTGACACACTGTAACTGATACTCTTTATATCTCCAAAGAGTCTTTAGTTTGATCAGGTTTATAAAAGAAAGATACAGCTTGATGCTTCTCTCCGAAAACAGCTGGCTAACAAACAGATACAGCTGTACATATATTTGATCCAAAATCGGATCCCAAGTCTGAAAATGAACATCAAGAACAAGAGCAAGAACGACGACTATATGGTAAGTACTGAACAAGGTTCTATATTTCTTACATCCAAAAACACACTTTTTTGGATATGTTCTTCTTGAGCAAGTCCTGAAAAGCCCTGTGACAACTTCTGTAACTAAATGAAGCACGGTGATGGGTGCGCTCATCAGGAAAAAGTGTCCATACATGTAATTCTAAAAAAAAATACTTAAAATACTTTCATATAAAAAAAAAAACTCTTACAAATCCAGTATAAGTGTATTAGATTTTTGTTTTACTTTGGCCATATTTAGCATGAAAACTTTTAAACAGTGCAAATAATTTAGAACGCATGAAATTAGGGCCGCAAAAAAAAAAAAAAAAAAAAAAAAAAAAAAAAGCATGTGACCTAAATTTAGTAAATTGTTCTAAAATTTGCGACCAGGAAACCCGAATCAAGTTCAAATTCCTTAAATGTGTTGTTTCCTTTCCAAACATTTTATCGCATTGTCATTAAAGATGATCAGCTTAATACTGTAGTAACCCAGAAAACCTTGATTACGTTTGACTCGGGCTGTTCGGCGGGTTTGGTGGCGCGACTCCACGGCGGAACAGTCGCCTCGTGTTTACTATAGTCGTTGGGTGAAAATTTCCGTCGGAATGATTACGGATCCGAAATGAGTCTGCCAGAGATGATTAAACAAAGGCTCGATGTAGGAAAGCTGCATGACATCCCTCCTTTTGTTCTTATCACTTTCCGTTCGGCATCTGATTAAATTCGAATAGCTCATGAAATTGCATTTGCTGTGAATGACTGCCCCGATGAATTACACCGGATGATTATAAAGCATCACCAGGCACGAAACAAACGCCGTGCCTGGTGAACAGATCCGAGTCTGGTGTACGGTTTTAAATGGGGATTATGAGTAGTTTAGTTGCAATAAACTCAAAACGAAAATGATTGAAGTTGGCATGAGATGCGCAATGCAGATCGTTTCAAAGGAGCTTTCTGGTTCATGTAGATTTAAATTTTCATTTAGGGCATATGGCCGATGCTCTTATCCATAGCGGCATACAACGATCTCATTCATACGACTGAGCAGTTGAAGGATAAGAGCATTGCTCAAAGGCATCTCAGTGGTGGTGAGATCTGAACTTACAACCTTCTAAACAGCAGCATCTTAACCACTAGGGGGCCTGAACACGAATCTGATTGGCTGCTGTGAGATCAAGTCATTGGTTGCACAGGTAGTTCTGGTCAATTCTTACAAACGACTCAAACCATTGTAACACATGTTTACAGTTACAAACGTCACCTTTCTGAGGTTTCCTAAGATTTATGGTGTTTACATTATATGGTGTGAAACCACAAGATGAATTAGAAAAAAATGGCACCAGGTGTTAACACCAACGGCTTCATATTTGCACAAATGGCACAGATGCTCATAATTTATTATAATCCATTTAGAAAAAGATCTTCTAGCTTTAATCTTACTGCCCTACTTTATCTCTGTGTATGAACCAGAGCAGAATTCTAGATACGACGACCCGCATATAAAATGAACTTTTGATCCATTCAGTCAGTTTTGCACTGGGAAGATGCGGCGGTGGACCGTAAGGAAGGAAATGCGATTCGTTCTCGTACTCAAGTAGTTTTTTCACGTATCTGTACTTTGATTTGATCTTTACATTTCAAAGTCCAATATCTTACTTTTTACTCAACTACATTTTGCGTAATCAGTCGTTCCCATTTTATTTATGAGCGGATTAAAAGTTCACTGCTCAAACATCAGTTCAACAGCAAGCAGAACATTTTGAGAGGAATAAATGATGGAGGAAAATCGAACTCGAGGGATTTTTTTTTTTTGAAAGTAGTTGAAAACAAGGTTTTGGTTTTATGATCATTTTAAAAGAAATCCATCAGGAACATAATAAAATAAAGCCATAATAAATAATAGTATTTGGATACTTAAGTACATTTGAAGGCAAACCTCCATATCATGATTTTAAATCATATAATGCAAACCTAGCCATGGATTATCCCTCAGATATATACTGTATAAAGGTATAGCATAGTATACCATTTAAGCTAATTATAACCTGGATCAGTATCTTCTTCTTCTTCTTTCGGCTTCTCCCATTAGGGGGCGCCACAGCGGATCATCCGTCTCCATACCCCCCTGTCCTCTACATCTGCCTCTTTCACACAAACTACCTGCATGTCTTCCCTCACCACATCCATAAACCTCCTCCTTGGTCTTCCTCTTTTCCTCCTTCCTGGTGGCTCCATCCTCAGCATTCTCCTACTGATATACCCAATGTCCCTCCTCTGCACATGTCCAAACCATCTCAATCTCGCCTCCCTCACCTTGTCTCTAAAACGTCCTACATGCGCTGACCCTCTAATAAACTAATTCCTAATCCTGTCCATCATCATCACTCCCAAAGAAAACCTTAACATCTTCAGCTCTGCTCCCTCCAGCTCCGCCTCCTGTCTTGTACTCAATGCCACTGTCTCTAAACCATACAACATCGCAGGTCTCACCACAGTCCTATAAACTTTCCGATTCACTCTCACAGATACTCTTCTATCACAAATCACTCCTGCTATCACTCTTCTCCACCCACTCCACCCTGCCTGCACTCTTTTCTTCACTTCTCTAACACTCTCTCCATTACTTTGCACTGTTGACTCCAGGTATCTGAACTCCTCCACCTTCTCCATCTCTTAACCCTGCAACTGCACCCCCTCCACTGCCCTCCCTCTCATTCACACACATGTACTCTGTCTTACTCCTACTGACTTTCATTCCCCTTCTCTCCAGCACGTACCTCCACCTCTCCAGTATGGAAATGAGACAGTTAGTTATTCATAATAAAGTCCATCAAAGAAGACGTTTGTGGACCTCCGAATGAGAGCAGACCCTTTGTATGTTTTAGGAAAAAAGGCATAAGATTTAGACAGCGACTTTAGCAAACACCTCAGGAGTCTCGTCACGTATCCGTGATGGCGACGAGACAACAGCCGCGAATTACGATCAAGATGGCACTGGTCAAGCGACCCGAGCCCTGTTTTACGTTCTGGAGACAACCAATCACCTGAGGCACACGGCGTGTCCAATCTGCGCTGCATTTTTTTCCCCCCTGGCGATTAGCATGCGCGACCCCTGATGCCTGCGTGTCCACCGTTAGATAGGATAAATGCTCGGGACGAACCCCAAACCACCATTTCAGCCTCGGATGAATGACGCTGATTACGCTCTGTATTTATTACCCCGGATCCCGATGCCTATTGGCATGCAAATCGAAATGCAAATGAGGGGAGGGGAGGGGGGAGGGGGGGATTGGGGTTGCAACAAACTGGTTGGCACGGGGTAAATATTCAAATTGCATGAGCGTGGAAACCATAATCAGTGTTGAATTGCAGCGGCAGCGAGAAAAAAGAAAAGGAGGCTGAGGCATTATTGGGTCACATCTCCAAATTGCGAAATTACGGCGTGAACCGCGCGCTCGGCAAAATCGACTTTATTTACCTCTTGCCTCATTCGCATTCGAACGAAAACGGAATGAGGAATGACTTGTTTTTCTTCTTTTTTTTACAATGACAATCATGGTAATTAATAGCCATATTTTTGGATTTTAGGACTGTAATAAATTCTCGGGTTGAATTGATAACCCCCAACCCCCACCCCCCCACACACACAAACACAACTTTAAAATATATTGTGTGACCCACAATGCACCATGACTGATTTAAAACCTTAATTTGTTCCCAAATATTGCTCTGTATATTAGAGCCTCAGACATATTTCCTCCCCTTCTGTTTTTTTTTTTTTTTCCTCCTAAACATCTGCAGTACTTTAAATTGTGTAAACAAGTAGTCTAATCACAGCTGTGTGTGTGTTTGTGTCGCTGAGAGATTTGGGCTTTCGCTCCGAGACGCTCGAACGTCTAGTTAGCTTCGTGCCAATTTGAATCAAACCGAATGAAACAGATCATTTTCGGGTGCAAAGTAAAATCTCAAATCAAGTTAGCATTGTTGTTGTTGTTTTTTTTTTTTTTTTTGGAGGGAATTAGCCACACACTCCACATAACCTCAAACTCAAACATGAAATAACCCAGGTTCATTTTTGTTTTTATTAAAAAAAAAATGCTTGGTTTCTACTGCGACATTACCGGGAGCCTTGTGTTGTGTTGTTTATCTGGTTAGCCTGAATTAGCCAAAATTAGCCTGATCTTTGACTGTTTAAATTTGTCTATTTAACCGGATTCCGAGACAGTGATACGACAAAACAGTAGCGGCGGCATGTCAGGATGTACGTATCTCCCAGTTCAGATGTCTCGGTGTTAGAGAGTGTATTTTTTTCTGTTTTTAAGTGGAAATTTGACATAATTCATCTTTCACATCGTTAAACATGGCTAGCTTTGCATCGCAAATGCGTCCATTGGTAGCGAAGAAGCACTTGATGCAATCTAGGGTGCCTTTAAATCTTGTAGTCAGTCTTACCAAAAACTATAACCATGGTGACATACATTTACGGTTCCGAAACAGTTCATGAAGACCTTACCAATCTATACAGATGATTTCAAGGTGATGCCCCTGTGCACAGGTGTGAGCTCCTTTAAGATCTGGTGTACATGCTTTGGAGAGGAAGATCTTGCTGAGCTCTGATCTCATCCCTACTGAACACCTTTGGGATGAATGTGAACCCTGACTGCACCCCAGGTCTCCTCACCTACATCAGTACCTGCCTTTCATAATCCCCTTGTGGCTGATGAACACAAATATCCATAAACACACTCCAAAATCTAGTGGAACATCTTCCTAGAAGAGTGAAGGGAATTATAAGAGCAAACTTGGGACTAAATGTGGAATGTGATGCTCAAAAATCACATACCGTACTTATGACCAGGTGACCCAATACCTTTGGCAATATAGTGTGTATATATTATTTATTTATTTATAGTTACAATTGTATATTTGTTTAAATCAGAATGGTGATTCAGCTACCTAAAAGGTTCATACTTTAGCCAATTATTAAAACAGAGCATGGTGTAAAATCCTTTCATCTAAATCGCTGCCATTTTTCTCTCTGAGCAACCACTGGGACAACCACTGGATGCCTTCATTGTAATTAGGTCCGAAACAAGCAGCTGTTCATTAAATTTCAATTTGAATAACACTGTGGGGTTTTCATGTCTGGAAGCTCATTTGTTCATGTGATGGAATGTAATACAACCACCATTAGTATGTTTATGACATTGACTTCACATATCCATTTCATTACCGTCACCAGAAATGGATTTGAAAAAAGCAATACCTAAAAAAAAAACAACAATAAGGCACAGCACTGACACATTTGCCACCCGGCTTGCGGTCACCGTTGTCATTCCTGTGGTGTCCAGAATGCTCGGAGGTTGACAGTATGGCGACAGGTGTGTTCACCACTGCCAGCTGTGACCTGTGTGCGCCAGGCAGCCTCAACCTCAAGCAGTGACAGTACCCGGGCGGACCACCGGACGACGTGGTAAGGTGCAGACGAAAAGATGTGGCCAGTGCCACCGTGCCCCCCGAGGCTCCTTCGATGCGTTTGGAACGGTTCCAGGACCTGTCAGACATGCCAGCTGCTCTGCCCCTGAAGCCGAGAAGTCCATCTGTGCCTGCACTTTGTTTTGATATATCATTTAATATTGTGAATGCTAATGATGTTATATAATCGAATGTGCTCAGGGTGTTGATCGTATGCGGCTTACATACACGGCAGATATTAATATGTTTGTAGATCTACAGTATACACAAGAGGCCATGAATTGTTGCAAATGTGTTTCCTTTTTAATAAATAAGAAAATAAAAATTTTGAAAATAAATATTTCTTCTGAAATTGACATATTTCTCATAATTATGACCTCATTCTTATTTGGATCAGATCCTCCCTCAGTCTAAAACTGCTCTGGTTCCGGTCGGTGATCACCAAAAAACACCATAATACATGCATTTAAATAATATTTGGAGTCTAATATTGAACACGGTCCAATAACTTGCCTAAATATTATTGCACACCATTGGCCAGCTGTGCGTTTCACAAAACTTGGCGTTCAGTTGTGTCGTACCTGGATCAATCCACCTATTAATACCATCGTTATGACGCCACGGTTATAGAAACCATCAATATTGTAGAGAAACGCAGTAGAACAGAGCGCTGCATCACAGACAGGAATCTCACACAGCGAGAATGAATGTCTTACTAAAGCAAGAAACCCAATGAACACAATTCAACACAAGTCTCCTTTCACTGTAGCCACAACTGCACTTCCTGAATACATCATCTCTAGCAGTAGCATCGATATTCACCTCCGGGCTTCCGTGCATTATGGTTTTTCTCGGGATTTGAAATGGTCTGTTTTTGTGGAAATTCAACAGGAAAGAAAAGTATAATTGTTTTTTGAAAAAGCTTAACAACTTGTGAAGTTTGGAGCAGATCCGGGTTGCGAGTTCTGACTAGTGCACTCTCTGACCGTCCAATCAAATGACGTGAAAATGTACCATCAGTACTTGGATTTAGTCCCTGCCCTCGTGGCTGAATAAGAAAACTCTCTTTAAGAACACCGCAAAATCTAGTGGAACATCTTCCAAGAAGAGTCGAGATTGTAATAACCGGAAAAGGGGACTAAATGTGGAATGGGATGTTGCAAGCACATGCAAACCTTATGGTCAAGTGGACGGTCAATTTCCAAATGCAGAGCAAATATATACAACCCCAATTCCAAAAGAAAGTAGCGAAGGTGCAAAATGTAAATAAAAACAGAACGCAGTGATTTGAAAATCTTTCAAATCCATATTTTATTCATAATAAAACAAATTGAGAATATAGACTATTTTAAGGAAAAAACAAGGTCATTTTTTTTATTTGTTGGCTTCAAAAGGTCTCAAAAAATTTGGCACAGGACCATGTTTACCACTGTGTAACATCACGTCTTTTGTCTGCACACATCTGGGAAGTGATAAGACCACTCGCTCGGGTTTTGAGCGGAGGAATGTTGTCCCATTTGGGTCTGATACAGGATTGTAGCTGTTCAACAGTTCTGGGTGTTCTTTGTTGTGTTTTTTGTTTCATGATGCGCCAAATGTTTACAAATGGTGAAAGATCCACACTTTTGCAGCCCTGTCCAAATGTTTTTTGAGACATGAGGGGAAATCTCAGTTTAATGTTTTATGTTATTTGCAAATAAAATTATGGGTTTACGAGCTTTGCAAATAATTGTATTCTGTTTTTATTTACACTTTAAACAGTGTCCCACCTTTTCTGGAATTGTCTTTCTAGCCATTATTGATAAGAATATGAGTAATTTTGGTACTGTCGAAAAAAACCTTTACAGCGTTCCATAGAAATTGACTTGCAGAGACTGTTACAAATGTACAAGCGTGATATTGCAGAGCTTATCAAGCCAACCTGCCCTCCCATCTTGCACTGTGAGTTTCAAGTCTCAGCTTCCTCCTATGATGCCAATTAAAGATCCAATACATAACAGCAAGAATGTCACATTTCAAACTCTCAGGAAAGACTGCCGCTAAGTCATGCAGTGAGAAATGTTCGTGCTGTATATTCTCCCTGGGGCTAACTTTAATTAGTCATATTATATGAAGAAAAAAAAAACGTAGAGGAAATGAGACGGCAGAACTAGGAAGCATTTTGTAGGAAACATGAAACTCAATGGCCTTAATCACAATGGCAAGTGCTCAGGAAAGTGACGTGAATGCAAAAGTTGGCAGGAAACCTGGTTGCTGGAACATGCGCTAATTGTTGCGAAGTCTCGGTGCTGCTTATCGTTAAAACCCTACCGAGACTCTGCATTAATTATACATGGCATGATGTGTAATGAGGTAACGAGGATAAAAGCGAAAACGCGCTTGATGTATAATATGTGGAATTGCACATATCAGCTGAAAGGAAAATTCCAACCACGGATCACTTGACTGCAAAAGAAACAGGCGATTGAGATTGTAATGAGTTTAACAAACAGTTTCTATTTGAATTGATTTGTAATGTGGTTTGTAAATGGGGCAGATTTCTTTAGGATTTAAAGCAAAGACGACGTGGCAGTTCGGCGGTTAAGACATTGACCTCTGGATCAGAAGGTTGCAAGTTCAAAAATCCCACCACCAAACTGCCACTGCTGGACTCCAAATGGTGTCCTCCAAATCCTTTAAATCCCTGGAGCACTGTAGTTTAAGGGTCTAATTCAGGGACCCCAAGGGTGGCGGGCTTGGCGATACCAGCGTTTGAACCCAAACCTTCTAATCAGAAGAACACAGAGCCATAAACACTAAGCTAGCACCTCCCCCAAGCACTGAACTCAACCCTTTTGAACACCTTTGGGATGAATTGGAGCACTGACTGCACCCCAGACCTCCTCATCTGACCAAAAAACATCTCCCCAGAAGAGGTCCTTGTAAAAGCATGGGGAGTCAATTTTCTATTGGATGTTCAAAAAGCACATAGCAAAAAAAAAAAATACCAGTCTGGAATTAGACACCCAAGAAGAGAAAGTTAACATAATATTTGAGTAAGTTGTGTGCGACGGAGCATAGATCTGTACAGATGAAATATGCTCGAGGCTGTGTCTGGTTGTTCGTTAAATTTCTAGCGGTTCACCGAGCGATTTCTCCGAAGGCCATGATGCACCACACCCTTTGTTATAAAAGGATGTTGATTAATTATTACAGTGCAGCCTCGTATTTGCTCATTTTCTGCTTGAGTGCTTCTTTAGAAAGAGTTGTTTACAAGATCTGAATAAATACCGAAAATGTTTTCTCATTATAGTCTCGAAGACGTTATTTACTTCGTTACTGATTGGATTATTGTGCTCTCCTGCTCATTAAACTGGTTGGATCACATTCTACTGATAAATGACATTATATATAAATTAATAATATTTGAATCAATTTAAATCATTATATAATAAATAAAAAGAAATGATATTGATAAATAAAATAAATAGAAATTGATACTTTTCAAGGTTTTAATACACCAATCAACATGGACATTGACAAATATGGATGCTTTATGCAAATGTATGTTTAGAGTGAAACCAAACTCAACATAGAGCATGAAGACAAAATATACTTGTAAATATTTTTAAAGTAATTATAGTGTTTTAAATGACATAAATCATCAGGACACCAAAGGGAACTTTTGCGATGTTTCCACACGGACGGTTTCAATCGCTGGACAGCCCTAATATATATATATATATATATATATATATATATATATATATATATATATATATATACACACACATACACAGTCAATCAGGGAGGTGAAAGCTTAATATTTTGGGGTTGTTTGGACCAGGGAAGGTTGGAAAAGTTTGGGATGAACTAGATTGCAAGAAAGAAATTCCCACCTAGTGTAGAACACCTTTGGCAAATTTCACAAAAGGTATAGTCAAGTATTTTAGCTGAATGTTGGAAGAAAAACAAACTGTCTGGATGCCGAGGGCATGTAAAGCTGGTATTCATGCTAAGGGAGAATTTTGCAGTGGGGGGAATAAAAAGTGGGACATTTATATTACATTTATATTTATTTGACTTGTCTGGTCAAAGTAAATGTACTACTATTAAACTTTGTAAATATACAGATAGATTAATATATTATTTCATATATTCTGAAAGTTTTGATATCAAAACAATCCAAAAATGTGATTTCAGTATTTTTTTTACAATTTTATATATAAAAAAAAGTAAATACAAAAACCAAAAAAAAAAAAAAAAACACTTTTAACAGCCTATAAAGCCTGTTATTGGAATCACACATTGAACCAGTGTAGAGGATATAAAACAGTGTGATGTCTGCTGGAGAAAGCGCTTAATTAAGCTTGTAAAATGCATGTGAATTCCTGATGTTTTTTGTCAGTGGTCTCTGCCATTAACAATATATTAACCATAGCTTTATTTTAGCTCAAATTCTTTGCAGTCACCAGAATTAAAACTGTGATAAAATGGGGTGTTTTAGATAGCATGGTAATGCCAGTCAGATCGTTTCCTCCCATATCCCAAAAACATGCCGGCTTGTGGATTGCGTAAATTGTCTATGGTTACTAGGGATTTTTATTCTCTTTTAAACAGAGGCTAAAGTTTAGAACCAGAATTTTACAGCATTCTTCCATGTTTAGAAGAATGGAGATGGTTTCTGCCTATTTATAGATAGAAGGCCCCTTCTATTGCCATCACACTAATACAGTATGAGCTTGTTGGACATCCAATTCCAAAACAATGGCCATTAACATAGAAATGCAGCTCATTTGCAGTCCACGTTGGTAGCCGACATTCTTCCAGTTGTTCTAGAAAGGTCTTACAATATTCTGGAGATTATTAATTAAAATTCGTGTCTGTTCATTTTAGAGAAGTATTAATGAGGTCAGATGGAAAGGCCTTGCAACTGACATTCCAGTTCATCCCAAAGGTTTTCAGTGAGGTTTGGATCAGGGTTCAGTGTGGAACATACACTGCCCTATATTAAACCCACACATACCCAAGGTGGGCCTACATAGGCATATTTTCTGGGTTGTTCCTTCTCTGTTCTACTTTAATTGGCCTAATTATGGATCATAAAAAAAAAAAAGTGGTCAATGCACTCTTACTTTATGCTGAGACAGAGGAATCCACCTGGACCACCCAGTCAAATACGTAATCTTTTAGCACTTATGCTACATCTACACTGATCCAAATCAACAATCTAAAAACACTCTGCTTCTGCTTCCACACTTTCGTTTTCAATCGTTTCCCAAAAGTTTCTCATCCACACTGAAACGTCGCTGAAACCGCTTACCAACTGCACTGTGCATGAGCAAAACTTAAAGTCCACACTGAGAAGCATAAACTGCGTTTTTTAATTGATCTACTTTGGGAGCGTTTTCAAAAAGCTACGTTTTCATTGACTGAAAACACCAAAAAAAAAAAAGAAAAATGCATTAGTGCGGACATCGCCTTAGATTTAATGTAGATCATTTTACGTATCAAAAGGTTTTGAGACTAGTCTTGTAACACCCCAACAGATGGCAGCACAAGGCTGAACGCACAGTCACAGGGAGCACCGACCTTCATAAGTCGGTGCACCAAAAGACATCGTCCTGTGTACATCTTGAGTTGTGCAACTGTTGCTAGTCTGAAAGAGAACATCCGGCGAAATCGGCCTGATATATGTTGCTCGACAAACTGGATGCTCCACAATGACAATGCACCCTGTCATCAAGCTCCTCCTCACACGTGAGTTTCTCGCCGGAAACAACACCATATAATTTCTACACCCACCCTATTCGCCAGATTTGGCTTCTGCGGACTTCGCCCTAAAGATCCAGCTGAAAGGTTGCCCCTTTTGACACCACTGCAGAGAGCCGGAGTAAATCGCAGAAGGTGCTTGACACGCTTCGAAAAGAAGACTTTTCCAGGGCACATTCCAGAATTGGCAGGAATGCTGGGAGCACTGTATTGATGTGCAAGGGCACTATTTTGAAGATAATAGTGTGTGAACATACTGTTTCAAACATTGTCTGTTGTTGTCTGCCTTCAAAGTGCGATATGAAAATCATCCATTGTCAAACTTCTTCCTACTCATGTTTTAAACATTGCGATGTCCCTTACGGGATCAAAAAAACTGTTGTATACATTTTTAATAACAAAAAAGGACGGTTGTAATAATAATCTAATAATAAACATCAAGGCAATTACAACTCTAACAGCACGGACATTTTCCGACTCGGACGTCACGAGGGAACGGTACTTACTCGGAAACGCACTGGAGACATCAGCATAAAAATATCCTCCCCTTTAAACTTCGCTCCGCCGTAGTTCGGTCGAGTTTGCCGATTCCAGCACCACAGAGACTGAAACAATTACCTCTGATATTTTTGTCATATCCCGCAAGGGCCATTTCAACCTCGAGGAGGATCCAACCTTGTTCCGAAGTGGACAGGAGCGCTTTTTTTTTCCGAGAAGTAGTGACACCGAGAAGCTAACGGGGATAGGGATGGAGAGAAAAGAAGAAAAAGAAGTTTCCCCTCTTCCACCTCCGCGTCTTTGAGCACAGTAGGAAGAAATTGATATGCAGAAAAAGGCCGTAGCCTACGGATTATTATGACATCCTTCAGCATGATGCTAAGCCACCATTAAAGAGGTCTTTGGGAATCACCACTTACTCACTGTGGCTGTATGGGTTTCTGTATACTTTCGTTTATTTCGTAAGTTCGTGATGATGCCCCCCAGAATCAGTCATGGCGGAATTTAATGCGTAAAGACAGCCAAGATCACAAGGGTTATGAGGTGAGACATGGGAATTAATTAAACCGAGGTGATATCGAATGGAGAGATGGAAAGAAACAGGGCCTAAGGGATAGATGGAAAGCAAAGAGCATACAATGAATCATGAGCGACAGCAGTAGCAGGAGGTTACAAGGAGAGGACAACAAGGGAAATAAGAGGACGGAGATAGAAGGACATTCTCCACGCTATGACCCAGGAGTCCGTATGACACGTAACACGTCTGATTAATTAAAGATGATTCAGTTCGAGGAAGAACGAGAACCACAAGATAAGCCAGTCAGGTTTCTTGTTTAGTCTTCATAGATAATTATCCTCTGACGCTTTGATCACATGTCCCCATGAAGATATTTTTTGCAGCAAACAAAAAGTTCTTCCATGGTTTTGCTAATACAAATTCAAACTCTCACACGGAATTAGAGGTCGAGCGGTATGGGTTTTTCTCTGGTTGATGCCATTATTTAAAAATCAGGGCAGTCGATGGCCGATACATAAAATCGAACAGCTAATTATTAAGAAGTGATACAGTAAATTAGTAAACATGTATTGAACAAAACAAGCACTTGTTAGCAGGTTTTGGTCCCTGTGGCTATCTGTAGCCTAAACTACAGCTGGATGAAGGCTTGCTAACAACAGTTTCAAACGTTCCTTCTTCAAAAAACTAGCATCATATTTAACATATTTAACATCATATTTATTCGATGAAATCGAGAATCATGGATAAAAATCAACAGTTTTTGAGCGTCGGTCAGCTTTAGTATTTTTGGTGTGTTCCATACCATTTCTCTCGTCAGAAGGTGTTAGATTCTTCAGATTCTGGAAGTCGAATCAGCAGCGGAACTCGTTGGCGAGAAAGAGAACCCTGATTGGCTAGTCAGCGTAGCGTATGATTGGTTGATTGGTTGGTTGGTATGCAGAGATGAAGAGAGGTGAAGAGATGTCTAGACTCTGTTGAAGAAAAGTACAAGTGGAAGGTTATGGCATTGAAAAAAAAATGTGCAAAAGCTGAATAAACAAGTACACTATATATATATGTAGAGAATAAGGGGTATAAAATTTACAATATTTAATAAATACATTGTATGTACAACTGTCAAAAAAATCGGCCAGATCATTCAGCCGCCCCGATTAATCGGTCGACCCCTACACGTAATGCACATACCGTATTGTAAACAGCTATAATGTACTTTTTCATGTGCCTTAAACAATTTATTTTACTTTATAATCAACAGAGCTTTCTGGTTATTGCTCGTGCTGGGAAAAAAAAGAGCAAAAGACAAGCTAAACTGCTCTTGTAAACTCAGGTCATTGCTCTCAAAACAATTAACACAACCAAGCAAACACATTCTTGTGCTTGGCAGCTCAATTTTACCGCATAACGAAGCACGGCAGTTTATTGTACGTGTTTAAGATGTTCTGTGGAAATCATTAAAAGCAGTCGAGTTTGTTGAGTTTGTTCTTCACGAATTACGATCCATGCCTACATTATCTCTTATTGGAGAATTGTGCGTTCTATCTGCAAAGGACACAGGTTTACATTCCCACCACAGGAGTTTTAACTCATCAGCCGTTACACACCCGGACTGATTAATTAAAAAGGAATGAAAATCCGCAGCACTTCGCTGATAAGGCTAGATCCCGAATTAGGACACATCATAGCGAAAAACAGGGAAAAGGAATCAACCGATAATTGAGTATAAACTGAAAGAGCGCTACAGATCTTTCTTTCTTTGGAAAAAAAAAAAGAAATGCATTATCTAAAGAATGAGTGCAATTTCTGAATTTTCTCACAGGAAGCTGGTGCAATGAATCATGTGTCATTAAAATTAATGATTTATTGATAATGAATTAAATGTAACTGATTTATTATATAGCAAAAATATTATTTATTATAATAATAATTTAAATGTTGTATTTTTCTTTTTGCTCTGAAATGTTTACATTGCTTTTTAAAAATAAAAAAAAGTGTAATTATGTAATCTTTAGTGTAATTTTGTATTTATATATATATATATATATAAACCTATTTCAGTTTTTGCATTTGCACATTTTGGTTCAGCAGACCACAGTAAATGGGAAGAAATTATCAAATTCAGAACAAAACACCCCAAATGTATATACTGTATATATATATAGTGACCTGGATGTCACAAAGACAAACATTAACCTCTTAAAAGTATATTATTAGGTGATATATCTGATATACAGAAGTGATCATTCAGCCATAAGGGTCTTAGTCAAGTCAGGTACTGATGTGGGTGAAGTGAGGAGGCCTGGGGTGTGTTCCAATTCATCCCAAAAACGTTGATTAGAGTTGATATGGGAGCTCTACGGGCAGGAGATCTTTCACACCAGAAGATGGAGATAGTTTTGTGAAAAGGGGAATGGTCATGCATGTTCTCGTAGTTCAAGTGAAGGGAAAATTTAATGCACCTGCATCAAAATACATATAGCGTCAATCCTGTTGATTTTTTTTTTTTTTGTATGAACACTGGTTCGATCTTCTGCAGCAAAATCTACCAGGTTTAATTCACTTACACAAAAAAAATAAATAAATAAAAATAAATAAATAAATAAATAAATCCACTACAGAGTAGCGCATGATGAATAATGGCAGATGGGTTTGACACGATTTAGCTGATTATCTGTGAAACACATGTCCTTTCCTCGCTCGAGTTCGTCACACTGGAAATTCAGAGAGCCTTGACAGCCTACTCGTGGTGACTCTTCTCGTTAGAAAATCTGGTGCACGACTTAGGCAAGAGAAATACGTTCGGATTTTTCAATGCCGCGTTCCGAAAGGCTCCAAAAAAATCTAGTGGAACGTCTTCCCAGAAGAGTGAAGGTTCGTATAAGAGATAATATGAAGCCAGATGTTTAAAAAAGAACAATCTTATGATAATGTGATTACAATCTTTTATTCATATAGTATACAGAGAAACCTCGAAACTCGCGACCTTGACACTCGATACTTCACGACTTTTCATTTGGAACCGGACTGAGAGTATCTCTGAGAGTACCAGAGCCAATCCGATAGTTGGCGAGAAGCCGCGAGTGGCTAAAACATTTATGATAAGTAATTCACAATCTTTGTTGAGTTTACAGTACAGTACAATTTCCCTTGAAAAAGGAACCATCAAAAGGAGAATCAAAACCTCGCAATTTTTTGGTACTCGTGAGGGGGCATAGAACGTAACCCCCCCGAGTATCGAGGTTGCGCTGTATTTCTAATTCCTGTCATATTTCTAATATTAGTCATACTTCCGGTTTCAGACTTCCAGCAGTCATGGTGTGCAAATAAAAGAAATACTGGGAAAATTTTTATTGTGGGCTCATTGGAATGAATTTTTGACCACCTGGTGGAACATTACAATTATTTCTACAGGCATGTGTTCTGTCAAACTTCTGGAAGTTTCCTAATGTTATTTTCGACACAAACTTTCGAAAGGTTGAATCCCAAAAGCGAACAGTGACAACAAAGGGTTGATGGTCCATGCCGATGACATTAGGGCTTCCAAGTGATTTACTGCCTGGACTTTTGAAGAGAAATGAGTTTCACACAATGCTGCTCCTCGGTCTACTGTAAAGTCCACAATGTATTGGAGAATTGGGTTATGTGTGTGTGTGTGTGTGTGTATATTTGTGTGTGTGTGTGAGATTAAAGAGAGTTATCAACAGTGCGAAGTGAAAATTCACAATAAAATAAAAACCAAAACACAAATATTTGGTCAAAAGTGTATGTGTGGCTAAAAAAAAAAATGAATACATTGAATATACATATGTATATTCAATGAATACAATGAATAAATTGTCATCAACATCTAATTTCTACTATTTAGTTCATAGATAAACTCAGGACTAAACATTTCTTATGTACATTTTCAATAAAGGGCAACTTTTCAGCTAATTAATTTATTGCTACACTAATATTTTTGCTTATTATGCTAGAGATGGTAAAATTCATTTGCATCGGTATAAAAGTTGGCATTTGTATCGTTTTTAACAGTATAATCAGTAAAAAAAAACAACTTTTATTTATATATAACTTAGCATATGCGCTGTATTTTTATTATTTAGAAAGTGACCAATCATTTGTGACCAATATTGACATGGCAGAGGTAGAGCTGCAGCTTCCTGCTCACAGAACAGGAAAGGAACATCTGGTTTTATTTCATCTTTTTGTATTATTTTTTCCACTACAAAGGCCTGTGTGTGAAAGGGCCATGCGTTAGAAGTCTTTCATCTTTAATGTATCGTATCGTTGACGACGCATCGAGATGCGAATCGCACCGACCTCAGTTATGGAAATGCGCATCCATATTGTGTGCTATTCAAATGTTCTAAATCTTCTAGTGTAATCAAATACTGTAGAGAGGAATATGTATTTGTCTATATTCAAGGTTAGTGGTTAAGGCATTGGACTTTGGATTCGAAGGTCGTGAGTTCCAATCCCAGCCACACCAAGCTGGGCCCCTGAGCAAGGCCCTTAACCCTATAGCTGCTTAGTTACATGAATTAGATAAGTCACTCTGGTTAAGGGCATCTGCCAAATGCTCTAAATGTAAATGAAAGACAACTTTATGCTGTAAGTGGAGGGGGAAGTGTTTAAGGTATAGGACTTCTCATTGGAACGTCATGAGTTCAAATCCCAGCATCACTAAGCTACCATTAGGTCTTTAAGTAAGGTGTAACCCTTATTGTTCGAGTTATATAATGAAAGAAGTGTAAGTCATTGTGGCGAAGGATGTTTGCCAAATGATATGTTAAACAAAAACGCTATAATCTTATTTTTGTTTGTTTTCTAGAGAGAAAAAAAGTCCAGAAATTTGAATTATCTAGAGACATAGGATTACTGAAATTCCCGGCAGTCATCCTTTACATCATTTGATGTCTTGCAACGTGCACTCTAAATTATCCCTAACTTTTTGTGCATCTACTTACCATTTCTATACCTTCACCACTGTGTTTATTACAATGTTTTTGACATATCTTTTCCCATTTTACAGTCAAAAGGGATTCACTTCCTCAAGCAGTCAGTTTGCGATACATATTTGCTTCACAGTGAGTTCAATAGAAAAAATTCCATCTTAAAAGTGTCTGCCAAGGTATAAGGTCTTTCAAAAAGACTCAACATGGAGAGTCAGAACAAGAGTCAGAAAATAAAAAAACAATCAAAATGAACGTCATCTTGGTTTATTTGAATCCCAAAACTATGCCTCAAGAAAGACTGTGGGAAAAATGTGGGGGGGAATCTTGGGGTAGAAACATCAGAAACACCATGGTGTGAGAATCCTAGCTGGAAGTTCTTCAACTAGATATATTTGTCTGTTTCGCCACATTTAGATTTTTATCGTCTCAATAAGGATATTGGTTTCACCCATTGCACTAATAACCAGCACCATAAAAACGAAAGCCAAAGTGTAAATGCTTTTTTTTAAATTTTCTTTTTAATCCTTTAAGCAACTGGCAACCCAAGAACCCCCACTGTTTTTTCCCCATTTCCATCAGTGTGAGTGATTGGACCTTTATCATCGCCATTCGTCTCTCTGTTGGTTTTTTCAAAAGGGCCTGAGCGAGTGACTTCGCATGTTGAATAATAGCAAACCAATGGGGGTCTACCATAAAGACCCCAAACATTGTTTAAATTCTCCCCAACAAATGAAAAAAACACCAGGAATGACTTATTCTCAATCAGGGTAAGGTTTCTTTTGTGGTTTAGATCCACATTTGAGTGTTTTACTACCCTGTGGATGCCTGTTGCTCATACAGAAAGCTTGAAGTTTAAGTATGAATGATGTAGTCACACAAGTTTTGTTGCACATACACACTCAAACAGTCAGCGTCAGTGATGAAATGAGTCAAAATTGCAGATGGTCTGTTCAATAAAGAAAAAATACAGTTCAAGATATTTCAAACAGAATAAAAGCAAGGACTAAATGATATTACTACTACTATTAATAATAATAATAATAATAATAATAATAATAATAATAATAATAATAATAA
>JAAIIK010000092.1:1271062-1313641 GCA_014706435.1 Silurus glanis | reverse complement strand
ACACATACATATATATATATACACACACAGTCCTAGTCCCTGTCCATGAAGTTGTAAGAGAATTCTAATTTGCAGTCATGTGATCAGATAACATCACCCTGATGCATTTCTGACACGCTCCCTGAGCCAGCCCACGGGGAGTCTGAATGCAGCCGAGAACGAGGCGATTGAAAAATAAAAGTGTGCTAATTTCAGCTTTTCCAGCCAGGAGATACAATGGATTTTGGCAGCGTAATGAATATTTCTTGTTTCGCCCCGCCGAGCCACTGTACTTCTATGTGGCTAATTAGTTAGGACGCATCAGTCGTCTAATCACAGGACCCTAAAAAAAGGAAAGAATCTCGTTTTGTAGCGTTGACATTTCTACAGCTCTTTTCTAAGCCGAACACTTGAAAATGAACAGAGAAATGATAATGAAACTAATTTACAGCGTGCTATTTTTTTTTTCCCACTTTCAAAAGAATTGCCCTGAATACCCACATGGACTAGAGTCACCTTAAACAATCCTGAATCTCTTCTCCAGCTCTATATTCACTGTACATGTCCTCCAAACATCTGGTTGGTTAACTGGACCAATCCAAAATAAAATAAACTAAACATTAACTGTCTTTTGGTAGAAGAACTTTCAGTATTTGCTAGAACCTCTTATGTACCCTCGTATACATGTCCTTGGCGATTCATTAACTGCTTTCGATTAATTCAGGAATCCAAACAAAAATGCGCGAGAAGTTCTGACCTAAATAAAGTCTCCCCGAAAGTCTTTTCTCCAAATGAGGACCATATATTTTCCGTGACACTACTGCTGTGCGTCTGGCACACTGAACTGCCGGGCCAATTACTCTTCACTAGTTCACCCCCAAAAAAAGTTTGAACAAGTTTCACTGCTGCTATGACCACAAGGTATGACTAGAACTATAATTTATCCGATGAAGTCAACGTTTCGGGGGAAACCTAGGTGTCGGAGATAAATATTAATAGCATTATTACAACGTTAGCTAAGACACTAAGGTTTATTACAGCAATTAGCTTAGAATCTGATTGGCGCAATGGTGCTCAATGGGTTTGTACAACCTGACAACTGGGACCTGAGATTTACAAGGTGGTATCAAAAGGTTTCGAGACCAATGGTGCTAACTGGTGCCGTTCTGACCACGTGCGTTACCACGTCTACGATTGAAACTGCCGCAGAGACGTTTGACATGCCATTCGGCAACTCGCAGTATGACTATTTTGAAGGTGACTGTGTGCAAACGTATATAAATACTTGACACCACCTCGTATATTAAGAGGTATCTCCAAGACTTTGCTTTCTGAACATCCCGTTCCACGTTTAGTCCTTATTTGCACTCTTCTGGGAAGCTGTTCCACCAGATTTGGAGGTTGCTTATGGAGAGTTCTGCTCATTCAGCCAAAAGGGTGTTAGTAAAGTCAGGTAGTGATATAAGTGAGATTAACAGTCCTGGGGTGCAGTTCCAATTCATCCTAAAGGTGTTCAATAGGGTTGCGATCAGAGCTCTATAGCAGGAGATCTTCTCCAATACCATATAAACCATAGAGCTTTGCTTTGTGGACCAGGGGTATAGGTTTGGGTCTCTTCAAGCGAATTGAAAATTCCTTTTTTACGCAACCACATCCAAGGACATTTTCTACAATTGTGTTTTGGGAAGAATTGCATACAGCAAAAAAAAAAACAAAACAAAACAATACTTTTGTTTAAGTAGTGTTTTTATACCTTGCTCAAAAACTCCTTTTCAGCCAGATTCGCCATGTCAGAGAATGCCGGATTGGTCTCGCCGTCTTCACGCCTTCTATACTTCTGGGCAGAACGCCATTTCCAGCCATCCAGCACTCTTCCAATCCATAACATGCCAATCATAGCTTTGATAGGTGGGAAATACAGCCATTACCTTTTGTGGTATCATGAATCTTCATCCCTGGAAGCCATGTGCTGTTGCCAGGAGATAGAGGATCCCACAATCCCTCATCCAGCCCAACCCCCCCCCCCCCCCCCCCCCTCCTCCTCCACAGCCAGGCAGTATCAGACAGTATGTTTTTCCCAGTATTTAATCGGGGGTTCAGCAGAATAAAATCCTTAGGGACGAGTGTAATTGCTGGTGAAAAGTTGCCTGGCGTCAGTCTGGGAAGAAACTTTGTTTAAAAAAATAAAAAGGCTGAAAACAACATTTATTTCTAGGGAAATGTTTATTGGGTTTCATTACATTTTATTTGTATAGCACTGTTAAACAATGGACAAAAAAAAATAATAAATCAGCTTTACAGAAATCCGGATGAAGATTGTGATTTAGATTTCGAATGCCTCCAAAGACAGGCAGGAGACAATAGTGAGGAAAGATTCCCTGAGATAATAAAAGGAAGAGAGACCCTTACCCGAAATTATATCCTTTATACGGTAGGCAAACAGAACTAAATGTATTAAAACAATTTTTTTTTTTTTTTTTTTTTTTTTTTACAGAATTGTTCTATATTAGTTTGCTTACAAGGCTGAAGGTTTTTCTTTTTTTTTGTCTAAACCTTTTCATTTTTTTCCCCTAGAAGCTTTGTGCCATTCGTTTATGTCTCACTTTACCTGCAGTAACTCTTTCACTAGGATGTCATGGTCAAGTGGATATACAGGTCATTCACTAGAAAATGAACACGAAATGTATCCAGTATTTCGGGGTAAACCATCAAAAAAGGACAAAACACCATTAACTTTTCTATTCCGATAAGAGTTTCTTCAAGGATCGACACCTGCTCAGGTACTGTAGTTTGAATAAAAAACTGCATGAGATTTTTTCTTTCATTCAAACTCGGAGTTAAACAGACTTTTCCAGCCATCTGTGGTTCTTCTCCAAACTGTTACCACAAAACTGGAAGCACACGATTGTACAGGACGTCTTTGGATGTGTTATAAGACAATTTTGTGTTCACTTTAACTTGGAAACACAAACCTGTTCCAGCATGGCGATGCCCCTGTGCACAAAGCGAGCTCCATGAAGATATACTTTACATGGGCTGGAGTGGAAGATCTTGAGTAGCCTGCTATAGAGCTCTGATCTTAACCCTATTAAACACCTTTGGGATTAATATAAACACTGACTGCACCCCAGACATCCTCACCTTCATCAGTACCTGGGTTTACTAACACCATTGTGGCTGAGAAACACAAAAAAAAAAAAAAAACTTTCTTTCGGCTTCTCCCATTAGGGGTCGCCACAGCGGATCATCCACATGTTTGATTTGATATACATACATACATACATACATACATATATAGCCGTGTTTGTGCATAGTCTATTACCAAAGAAATGCAATCAGTGATCAAGGTCATAAAAAAATGATAATCAATTAAACCCAGAGACCCCACCAAATCTCAAGGGCCCAGAGTGGCAGTTTGATGTGGTTGGGATTAAAACTCACAACCTTTGGAGCAGATCATAGCTGCTCAGTTGTACTGTATGAATGAGATAGATTTAAGTCGCTGTGGATAAAAGTGTCTGCCAAATACCATATGTGAAAAAAATGGGTTCAATAAAGATTTCGACACCGTGTGCAGACAAAAAAGCTTTATATTGTCCTATGTAATTACTAAAACCTATTCATTTAGTTATTTTTTCTCATTTCATACAAATGTGCATTACAGTCTTTGGGAAGGGAATTATGAAAATTGGTGTATTCATAAAAAAAGAAAAAATACATCTATAGACTGAAAGAGAAACCGAGAGAATTACAACATTCGTCCTTTGGCCTTCATTTGTGCAATAGCATCTTGTGACGCAAAGGCCGATTATCAATTCCCATCTAAACCTTTGTATATAATAGCTAACTGATTGATCAGTATTCAGGTGGCCTATCGAGCTCAAGGCCAACTATTACACCATTATTATAATGTTTAGAGACCGAGCGATACGTTCATTACCATTCAGAACACCTGCGCCACCAGCGCCCACGGGTTCATCATATCATCAGGATCCAGCTGAGATGCTCGACATTGTAATTCTGTACATCTGCTCCGACCTGTAGAAATCAGTTTTTTTTTCCCCATTTAGACTTGCTGGAAGTTGAAATCCAGGGTGTTCTCTTATACAGGCTGACAGAAGCCTGGAGCAATAAGGTACCATGAGATAAAGCTGTACGGTTGCAGCAGAATACAGACTTTTACATGATATTTGAATTAACTATGCGAGATTTCATATTGATATGTACATGCTGATACGTCCAATTGTTCCAATTCCATCCTTGCACGATGAATACATGAAATCAGATCGCTCCTGCCGTCAAGAAAGTCTGTGAAGCTTCGAGATGAAGTTGTTAGGAGGATTAAACAATGGTGATAGTTTGAAAAAGATCAGTAAAGCTTCTTAGGAGAAGTAAAAAATTGATAATAAAAATGCTGACATCCAGACGCTAGTACCAAGACTGAGTGGGCAAAATGGGCATTTGTCCAAAAAAATGGATGAGCGACTTATGGAGGAGCGACTTCGGGAAAAGGCAACGAAAAGGCTTTCGGGAAAAAAGAATATATGACCTTATAAGGCAAACGTTTAAAGCATTATGCTTGATACAAACCGAGTAGCACAGGTACAGCATTTCTATAATGAAGCACGGTGCTAGTAACACAACCTCTAGGCTTGCTTTCCAAGGAACTCTAAGGGCCAGGACAGATATCTGTCAGGGATCCACCTGCCACGCCCCCCTCAGAGGTTCTCATGCTGCCGCTCTCGGCGTTAATCACCGGCACCTGTTCCTTATTCCCGTTCCCCTTTAAAAGCTCCTGTTCCGGCTTTACTTGCTGTCGGACCTCCCAGATGGATATCCTGACCTACCGGATTCTAGACCGCCAGCATTCCCAGCTGTTTCCTGTTCTGATCATATGGATCATATTCACTGTACGGATTACACTCGCACTACCTGCCTTGTGGATTATACCCGCTGTGTGGAATCTACCCGCTTCCTGGATTTACCCCGCGTTATGGTTCGTAACTCATCTAAACTCCTGTCTTGCTTCTCAAGGTAAAGAAAAGATGATAGTTACTACTGCTGTCTACTCGTGGTTACTATCCTAACAATATCACAGATGTCATCTATGTTCTAACAGATCAATGACCTTACACTACACAAAGCAAAAACCGCAAATAGATCCCTTTAACAAAAGTTTGTTTTTCCCCCAGTGGCTTTAAAAAGCTAAATAAACAATTCCAAAGGAATGAAGTGAAAAATCACTGCCTATCAGCATTCTTCAACTAACTTGGTAAGAATGGGAGAGAAAATTTGCAAAGCCCGAAGAGACACGTCCGAGACAACTGCAATCTACATATAATTGCTGCAAAACAACAAATCACACTGATGGAATGAATATTCATTATTTAAAGTGTTGGTGTTTATTTATGCATCTCTAAATCTTTTCAAACAATTTAGAGGACATTCGTTTTCACTTTATTTTTGTAGAAAGTCACTTCAGAAGAAGGAGGTACAACAGTTGCACCTGGAGTGTAGAGATACCTTTGGTAAATACCTTTGGTAGACACTACAAATAAGAAGCTACTAGCAGATTGTCAGAGATTAGACCTGCATGTGTTCATGTCTCAGTGTAATACGTAATACGGGATGTGCTTTTCGAACATCCTGTTCCACATTTGCTCTTATAAGAACCTCCACACTCTTTCAGGATGTTGATGTTCCACTAGTTTTTGGAGTGGCTTTCAGTGAACATTTCAGGCACAAGGTCGTTAGTAAATTCAGATACTGATGTAGCATGAGGAGGCCTGGGGTGCAATCAGCATTGCAATTTATTCCAAAGTAGGTTGAGGTCAGAACTCTAAAGCACACCAGTCAAGATCTTCATGGAGCTGGTTTTTTGCACAGGGTTTGTCATTGTCGTGCTGGAACAGGTTCGGGTTTATGAGTTCAAGTTAAGGGAATATTTTACATAGAATTGTGTGCTTTCATGTTTTGGGTAGCAGTTTGGAGAAAAATTACATTTGGCTGGAAAAGCCAGGTGTCCCAAAACTTTGTGTGTCTATATTACTATATTATTATTGTCTATTTTTTATTATATTGTTGCATTGCTTGTATTGGATCGTTTCATAACAACCCGAACACCTACGTCCCAACCTGGTTAATGCTCTGAGTTACTGAGGTTGAGGTTTCAAATCCCAGTATACCAAAATGCCACTTATGGGCCCTTTAGGAAGGCCCTTAACCCCTCTGTGCTCAAAAGGCGCTGCATCACGGCCGACCCTGTGCTCTGGGATATCCGGAGAAAAAAATAAAATGGCACGGTCTTGTAAAGTATCTGTGATAAGTGAAAGCCCCAGTCAAGGGCAAATTTTGCATAATCCCCCCCCCAAAAAAAAGAAACCTCTATTGTTACTCTAAGATTTAAATATAAATGTATATATTAGTTCTACCTGCTAAAATAAAATGTGACTTGGTACAAAATCTGAAAGTCTGGCATTAATAACTCAATCCATATTTATGGAAAACAGTTCCCCTTTTTTCAAAACGGTGCAACCAATAGACTAAAATGGTGACGTGGATTTAAAGGGCAGCTCATTGACTCAAGGGTCCTCCTTCAGGCTGAGGTAGAAGCTCCGTTTCATCATGCTGTACTTCAAAACAGCTCCGCCATTGCAACGAGGGAAAAGGGTTTAGAGAGTGAAAGCACACGCTATTCATGAACCACTGTGTGTGTGTGTCGTGTCCCAGGGGAAGGGCATTTGGATTTTGATGTCCTGGGAGGATGCGCTTGGGCTTTAAGAAAACCAGCAGCGCTCAACTAATCAGGTAATTTAATTGCTAATCGCTGTCATTTTCCAGATGTTGAGCACGCCTGTGGGCTGACATTACTGATGTCATTACATGATTGCGGTCTTTTAGTAACGCTAGGGATAATTCTTAAATATTTCGTGTGAATATTAAGAGCTGGTGTACCGACAGCGCCTCCTGAGGACTGCATTCTTTATTTAGAATATACAGATTTAGATTGGCGTTCGAGTCATATGGCAGACAAGACGTACAAAAAAAAGTCTACGGCAAACAAATTTGTATTTTGGGGCGTCTGTAGGCTGCGATGATGGACAGGATTAGAAATGAGACGTTTTGGAAATGGGGTGAAAGAGATGGATTGGTCATGTGCAGAGGAGGAACATGGGGTATATCATGAGGTAGGAGAATGCTGATGATTGAGCCACCAGGAAGCAGAAAAGTGGAAGGCCAAGGAGGAGGTTTATGGATGTGTTGAGGGAAGACATGCAGGTGGATCGTTTGAAAGAGGCAGATGTAGAGGAGAAAGTGGTATGGAGACGGAAGATTTTAGGAGACTCCAAATGGGGAAAAAAAGAAGAAAAAGCGACGTCAAGATATCTTTAGATGTTCTTGTACCCTGCGAGATGGTGGGACAAGTCGAGCAGTTGTTGAGGACCGCCGGGAGCGTGGAGCAGTTCCAGGAATTCCATTTCCATTCCATTTGGTGGAATGGTACTGGTCTGTTTTTTTGGCTTTGCAACGGGGCATCAGTGTTTTAAATCTGAAAGCTACCCCGAGATAGGATCCCAGGATTCCACAACTCCTCTAGAATCTAGGTACTGTAAGTTGAGTTGAGACCGGATCATGTGACTTGATCAAACAAACAAACGGAAGATTGTTTAGAAATTGGAAAGCGAGCCAGAAAGCCAGCCGACTCTTTTTATGCCTCACATATTACAATTCCAAAAATGTAAACAATTCAAGCTACCCAGTAAATACATTCTTAACATGATCAGCTCTTCTCAAATAGACTATAAAGTCAAAAGTTGGTGGAAACCTAACCATTTGGTACGTAGCTGCTTTTTAAACATCTCAGTCTCGATTTGCTGGTTTAGTAACTTCCACTATTCTAGGAAGATGTTCCACCAGATTTTGGGGTGTGCTTATGGAAATTACAGCCATAAGACTGTTAATAGGATGTAGAGTGAGAAGAACTGGCCAGTAGTCATCCCAAAGTAGGGTTTAGGTCAGAGTTCTATAGCAGATCACTTCAGAGCTTCGATGATCTACATGGAGAAGATTTTACACTGATTGAATGCATCGAAAAAACAATACAATCCTGTACAATTGTGGTAACAGTTTGGAGAAAAACCACATATGGAAAATCTGGAAAAGTCAGGTATCCTAATACTTGTTCTCCATATTGTGTGTTCAAGAAAAATGATCGATGATTTTACATTGATTATTATGATGCTAAATAATTTGGATTATTTCACGCCAACCTAAAATCGGACCTGAAGCCATAGGCTCAACAAATAACGTATCTGCGGGAACTTATGGTGTTCCGAACAGTGGACGGTGGGTACATATTTGAACATGCTATATCTGACGCACGTTTCTTCCTGGTGAGCATTTTCATTCCGACATCTCAAATCAACAACCCGAGTCTAATCTCGCATCGATTTGGATATGAAAAGCGTCACAGGCGAGCTCATTAGACGCCCGTAATCATTTCAGCCTCCCACTAACGTCTTCATGGACAGTTAAACATACACAGATCCATTCGATGTTTGCTTTCTACATTCCATTAAAACGAGATCAATCAAACCGCAAGCCATTAATCACCGTTCATGCGGATTAATGAAAAGTGAGATTAGACACAATGATTCTGCACAGGCGCAGGAAACTTTCGGCGCCGGCTTTTGTTCCGGTTTCCGTTTGTTTCCCAGTGTCCCGGTGTACAAAGGGGCAAATTGAGTTCTTAGGGCTTTTGTGGTTTGGTTGATGTTGAAAATATATTATTAAAGTTCCATTAGAGTCAGGATTTGATGCTACATGTTGCTTTTGAAAGTGACAATATGTAGCCTAAATAATATGCATAGCATTTGAGCAGTGGAAGGCCATCAGGGCCAGCCTTCTCTGCTGGCCTAAACTCTTATCAGAATTACTGACTTACATTTGTATATATATTTGTCCATGCATATGCATTCGATTATTACTAATAAACTATTGTTTTCATTTCACAGGATCTGTTTTTCAAATGTTTGTTTATGTTTGAGTTTCTATCCAATCAGATTACATCAGTCATATCACTGGGTCAAAGAAATCTTCCATGAGCCTTCACGATCATCACTGCTGGCCCCTGTGTTGTTCAAAGCTGTAGCTTTAACCAATCAGACTGCGATTTGCTGACTCCAGGGCCCTTGAGCAGGCGTACAATAACGTCATTTTCACATCTTTTGATCGGATGCCGAGTAAGCGCGCTAGTCAGAGATCCCGGACCGCATTTGTAGCAAACTACACATGCTCAAACATATTTGTGGGGATTTAATAGCTGGTTTTAATCCACAATGGCTTACAAGATGGACTTTTCAAGTAAAGCTGGACATCGTGAGGGAAGGTCGGTCCAACACAGTTCAAACCAGCTGTTAAGCTTTATCATGAACTAGTCATAATTTTGCGTTTTTCGTTAGAATTTGCACAAAAACACACAATTCGCCTTCATTTCAAATCCCCGGAAAAAATCTAACGCACGGAAATTTTTTATTTACGAGTTTAATATCGATGCTTCTGCTACAGATGATGTATCTGGATGCTGCAGTTGTGGCTACAGTGAAAGGAGACTTGTGTTAAATTGGGTTTATTGGGTTTCTTGCTTTAGTGATGCCACTCCTTCTCACTGTTTGAGATTCCTGTCTGTGATGCAGCGCTCTGCGATACTGCGTTTCTCTAGAATATTGGGATTAAGGTGTGGATTGACTAGCAGGACACCACTGAAGGCCTGGGGATGAAATGCACGGCCCAAAACTGAAACATACTGTAAAAAAAAATGTCATGTAATACAAGAACTCATGTGACCGTCACTGGAAACTGAAAACTCAACTCAATAGTAATGTTGAAAATGGGCTTCCTTTTCATATACGGTACATAATTGGGAAAAGAAATTGTAGGGACTTGACTATAAGATTCGTATGTACTTTTTGAACATTCCTTACCACATTGAGCCCCCTATATAGGGTCTCTTTATTAATCCCCATTATAATAACCGCCACTCTTCTGGGAAGATGTTGCACCAGATGTTGGAGTTTGCTTATGGACATTTGTGCTCAGTCATTTATCGATGTAGGAGGCATGGAGTGCTCTTTATTGTTCTAATTCATCCCAAAGGTGTTCAAAAGAGTTCAGTCATGAGTCATGCTGGGACAAGTTTGGGTCTTCTAGTTTGAGTAAAGGGAAAATGTATTGCTAGCACCCCCAAAGACATGTGAACAGACTCTGAATGTTGAAATATACAGTATATATATATATATATACATACATTGAGAAATATAGAAAAAAAGCAATAAATAAAGGAGAATAAAAGTGACTGATATAACATCAGTACTTGCCAGATATTTCTGGAGCTCCTTTCATTCTGTAAGTCTCTATAGCAGCCTCGCTGATAAGTTTTCTTCTTGTCCTTTCATCAATTTTGGAGGTATGTCCTGTTCTTGCTAATGCCACTGTAGTGCCCCATTTTTTTCCCATTTATTAATTCTTGTTGATTCCATGGCACATCTAATGCTTTTCAACATCCTTTTGTAGTCTTTTCTTGATCAATACCTTTCAACAGAGAGATGCGGGACATGCTTTGTACACTCTTTGAGGACAGATGCGTCGCCAAATAAGACGGAAACCTAACCTAAAAAAAAAAGGAAAGAGGAAAAAGTCTTAAAAAAAACAGATTGGATTACATGTGTGTAGTGATGGTTGTACTTCTGAGCATGAGCTTGAAGGTGATTGGTGAATTCCAAACATGGTCACTTGCCCCATTTTGAAATGCATTTGTTATAGGTTTATATATACTGTATATACACACACACACACACACACACACACACACACACACACACACACTATACACTAATATAGACGTATTTACGCATTTCCTGACTTTTTCTGCCATATGTGGTTCTTCTCCAAAGTCTTGGAGCTAAAGGCAAAAAATGTAAGACGTCTTTGGATGCGCTATAGTAAAATTTCGCGTTCGCTTGCACTTGGAAACCCAAACCTGCACAAACCGAGCTCCATGAAGGTCTGATTTACAGGGTTTGGTGAGGAATATGTTGAGTGGCCTGCTTTAGAGCTATGAACCCTACTGAACACCTCAGGCTTCCTCACCTCACCTACATCATCAGTACCTGACTTTACTAACGACCTTGTAGCTGATGAACACAAATGTTCACAAACACACTCCGAAATCCAGTGAAACATCTTTTCAGAAGAGTGGAGTTAATTATACGAGCAAATTGGAACTAAATGTGGAATGGGATGCTTAAATGGAGACTTTTCAATGGAGATTACGTCAGACATTTATAGATTTGATCGGTCAAAGTAAACCTTAATACTTTTAAACTTTATACCAATGAATGGATGGATGGATGGATGGATAGATGTAAATATCGATATGTAAATATAGATATAAATATAGACAGACAGACAGACAGACAGACGTAAATACAGACAGACAGACAGACAGATGTAAAGATGGATAGATAGAGAGTACTAGTCTTCTACACAGTTTGATTATATGGTTTGATTTATTACAGTCATTTTCTCTGAGATTGCTGTACCCGCTGTGAAAGACTGCCGTGAACATGGCTGTGCTCCACTAAGTGAGCCTAATTAGAGAACTCAGGCAGCACACTGCAAGTCGGACTTTAAGCCCGTGGCTGTCCTCAGACGACTTGAGCAGGACTAAGGGATGAGACGGGCTGCGATTATATCTTCAAGCTTATCAGGAATGACGATGTCGTGACGCTTGAACTCCCCAGACTTGTCCTGCTACATTCAAAGAAACTTCTTTAACAAGTGCCACACACCTGCGTCATTCCTATTCTAAAGAGCTCGTCTGAATGACTGAATCTGACCACCCCAAAGCCCTCGCTTTCACATCTGCACAACTTCCCAGACTGGCCTTGTCAACTCGCATCACCCACGCAGATTCCTATTAATTGCTTTACTGTCGCTCATGTCTGGGGTCAGAAATAGTTTTTTTTTCCCCTCACAGACCAACACAGGGAATTATTAAGCGGCATGAGAGGAGGAAAAGGGGCGGGGTAAAATTAAATTTCCACCAGCGCTTGTCAGAAGTGCTTACATTCTTCCTGGCATTTCTTTTTTTTTTTTAACCGGGCCTGAACAAGGATGTTTCGAAAAATGCTTTCCCCTAAATTGCTCGGGTTGCTGAAACTCAAGAGAATTGTGTTGCAACATTGACAAAGTTTAAAAATAGAGAGAATCTACGGGAAATCCACCCTCACTTGTATGTAGCTTTGGCGTTATAATGGTCAAATAAACTTTGCTTAAGGGCTACACCAAGCTGGGCCCTTAAGCAAGGTCTTTAACCTCGTAGCTGCTCAGTTGTATGAATGAGATTGATGCGAGTCGCTCTGGATAAATGGGCTGCGGTGAACGTAAGTGCAATGTTGCCGATTATTTTATTGCGGCGGTAGTTTATTGTTTAAGGCATTGAAATTAAAGAATTGGTCCTCAAGTTTAAATCCAACCTACCACTCTTGAGCCCCTGAGCAAGGCCATTTACCCCGTAGCTGCTCAGCTATATGAATTAGATAAATGTAAGAAACTCTGTATTAGGTCTTCTGCAAAATGGCATAAATGTAAATGTGGAATAGAAGACCACTCAGACAGTAAAGCATTGAAGTTGTAGCCTTGTGGGTTTTGGATGTATTTTTCAGCAGCGAGGACGAGGAACTAACAGGATTAAGGCAAAAATGAATACAACACGATACAAGGCAATTTTTATAGAAACCTATTGAAGTCTGCAATGGACTTGAGACTACGTTAAAGGGTTACCTTCCAACAAGCAAGCAATATTGAGTGGTGCAAAAACCAAGATTGTAATGTGTGTTAGAATGTTCAAGTCAAAGCCCATATATAGGACAAGTTGCTCTAAAGGGGTCTTCATGCAGAACTTAAACAAGCAAAATGGGCCAAAAATATCAAGTGCAGAGATGATCGAGATCTTAATCAATGTTACAGATGGGGTTTGCAGCACTTTGTTAACAATCCTTTTTTTTTTTCTTTTCAATTAACTTTTGTGTTCAAATCAAAAATATCTTGCTCCATCAACTGTTAGACAAATGTCCTGGGTATTCCAAGTCCATTCCGATGCCTGGTTATAAGACTACAAAATGTGTGAAAGTTCACAGGATCAAACCAAGGACCATAAAGCTGTGGACCAATTTGCTAATAAAAACAATACCATGTTACTCTAAGTTCAGCAAAAAATCTAGCTTTATTTAATTCTTTTTTTTTTTTTTTTTTTTTTTTTTTTGCTTACGGTTCTTGGAGGGTTTTAATAAGTCTGGAGGTCACTTACGTTCAAAGAAACCTGAGCTTCTGAGTCTGCTACATGTATTATATATTTATATGGTTTTAAAAATAAAATTCATAGACCCTTATTTACCTCGCGCCTGTTCAATTTTGCATAAATGCAACAGAATGAAGCGTACACATTTCACTACAGCACAGTCCATGAATAATAAACCACTTCATCCTGACATTCACCCTGACAAGGCAGCATCTCGTTGCTCTTCAGAATTAAAACATGAAGTTGCTCTTATGACTCTGTACTCAATTTAGAGTGTTTAAATACAACCGGGCGTGTGAGACACGGCAGTAACGCAAGGTCAGCTTCGAGTCCATTGTGCACGGAGCTCAGTCGCTTGCAATAATGTGCGACGGATGAGATTTCCCTAGGACTCCCTAGGATGGAGGCCAAATTCAAATCCTGGAGGCTCTTCTGTAGTTTTGGCCAGGTAAGCTGGCTTATGTTGAGGACAGATGGAGAACCCACAGAAGAGCTGGAATCTATGGAACCTTCTAAATGGTGTGGCAGGTGGTGATAACGGGACTGTAAATGCAACAAACATGCAAGAAATTGCTTTTTTTTTTTTTTTTTTTTTTTTGCACAAGAACTGGAAGCTAAAAGCTGAATATGAACTTTCCTAACTTGTATTTTATTCCAATATAGTATATAAATTACATGTTCTGGAAAAGATACATGGGGAAAACATTTTTTTTATTAAAAAAACATTTATTTATTCTTTTTTTTCCCACTTTATTTAGTGCAACTTTATTTGGTTTAGAATCAATAATTATTATATGATTAATTGTATAATTTTATCAACAAACAAGGTAATATATTGGTATGTAAATTTACTTTGACCAAACAAATATATAAATGAACAGATGTTTCTTTTCAGTGAAAAAAATTATTTTTGTATATTTTTGCACAAGAACTGGGGCATGAATGCTGAATATGAACTTTCCTAACTTATATTTTATTCAAATAAAGCATAGAAATGACATGTTTTGGAAAAGATACATGGGGAAATTTTTTTATTTATTTCTTTTTTTTATAAAAAAAAAAGAAATTATTATTTTTTTCAATATATTTAGTGCAACTTTATTGTGTTTAGAATAAATAATTATTATATGATCAATTGTATAAATTAATCAACAAACAATAATATATTAGTATGAACATTTACTTTGACCGAAAAAAATATATATAAATGAACAAATCTTTTTTTCACTAAAAAAATCCCCCCTTAGTTTGTAATTCTTTGCTTTGCCTCTTGTAAAACATGCCAAAGGGGTTTTTCACTAGTTGAAGATTTCTCATGTGAACTAGGAGACACAAACCAGTTCCAGCATGACAATGACCCTGTACACCACAAGCTCAATGAAGATATAGTTTACATGGGAAGGAGTGAAAGATCTCCTGGTATAGATCTGAACAACTATTGAACACCTTTGGGATAAAATTGGAACGCTGACAGCACTTCAAGCCTCCTCACCTCACCTACATATGTAAGCCCACCTGTCTTTACTAACACCCTTGTGGCTGAATAAGCACAAATCTCCACAATATCTAGTCGATGTTCAAAAAGCACATATGAAAAAAATCAAGGGCTTGGGAACCGGTTTTACTGGTCAAATGTAGTTTTTGGTATCAGAAATTCGCTCCAAACGTCTGATGTACAATGAAGAATGTATGTTCTCTGAATGAAACGAACATTCAGACTAACAACAGTAAGAAATAATCAGAATCTATGTTGAAATGGGATTCAAGACATACACCAGATTGCTGCATGAGCGGAGCCCGCGGTCGGCGATCGCGTTTTAATATTCGTTCGCCATGCTTAAGGCAACAACGAAGGTAACTAGGGGCGACCTTGGAAGTTCAAAATTGCAGATTAAATCTCGTTTTGGTCGTCCGATTGCACACTTTCTATCTACTCTCGGAGTGACCTTTTGTCACCGATGTGATTAAATTGTAATGGAAGGATTTAAGAGCATTACAGATCGCTCCAGTTCTGCTGAGATAGAGCCCTTTTGGGATAGCATAAAAAAAAAAAAAAAAAAAGAGGTTCATGGATTAGACAGGTTCAAGGTTGAGATCAGAAAAAGAGAGGAAAGTGGACCATGAAAACATGAGAACTTTGAGTAAAACAAACTTCTTATATCATTAGCTATTCTATATTTTAATGACTCCAAGACAATGAACTGATATTGGGCAAACAGAGATGGGACGCATCCCACGATTAAAGAGAATCTCTTTTGCAGTTTCAGACGTTGCCTCATCATTCACTTTGGGGAGGAAATGACGCTCTATATGGAAACTTCTTCCTAAGAGCCTTTCAATGCTTTTTATACAGTATTAAATAAATTCTAGTGAAGGGCAGACCTTTGAACCATTTCATCTTGGAAACAAGTGCAGTATTTCTGTAATAAATATTTAAAGACAAGGTTTGGTTCAGCAAATCTGTATTTCTTTTCTCACCTCAGGAAATTTTGTGTTATTTCCACAACAAACATGGCACCCAATGTACAGGGCTGGATGTGTGATCTGGGGAAGCTGGAGGTTGCCAGAGGAGCAGGGGCCGATTTTAAAGAAAATATCTCTTCCCTTCATTGAAACGTTGACCTCAGGCACAGCCCCGATCACAATTTATTACAAGACAAGTTACAGACAACTTCATTGATTCATTGTCTTTTGCATGCTTTAGAATAGCCAGGTCTATTTTTGTACATCCCACTCCACATTTGCTCTTCCTTCATTCAATTGACGTTCCCCTCAATTCTGGATTGGAGATTTGTGCTCATTCAACCATCAAGGCGTTAGGCAAGTCAAATATTGATGTAGGGTCACGAGGCCTGGGTTGCAGTCAGCATTTCAATGCATGTTGTTCAATAGGGTTGAGGTTAGAGCTCTATAGCTGGCCACTCAAGATCTTCAACTCTGACCTATAGCTTCATGGAGCTCGCTTGGGCACAAGGTTATTGTCTTGTTGGAACAGGTTTGGGTCTCCAAGTTCAAGTAAAATGAATAGCTAATGGTACCACATCCAAAGATATGTTATATAATTGTGTGCCTTCAAATGTATGTCGAAGTTTGGGGAAGAACCACATGTGGCTGGAAAATTCAGGTAACATTCACCAATAATCTGAAAATGGAATTCTATCCTGTATTGATAAAATATAAAAATTTTAAAATTATTATGGAAAAAATAAATAAATAAAATAAATAAATAAATAAATTTATTATTATTTATTTATTTTTTTTCATAATAATTTTCTAATTTTTATATATATAATTTTTCTCATTTATATATATATTATTTTTATTCATTATTTGGACAACATCCATTTAACTCTCACCTCTAATCACACATCAATATTATTCATTATACCAGGCATCCGTAAGGTCAGAAACCAATGAGATTCAAACTACATATGCTCCGTTTGTTGCATATATTAATCACATGTTGACCCGTATGATCTATGCTAATTTCTCCGCAGCTAAAATCATGCTTTTTTTTTTTTTTGGTGGTTTTTCCTCAAAAATATTCATATGGATATGTTTGCTGAAACTATTCCCTCTGGTTGCTGTATAAATCGATTGGATCCAGTTTCCCCATCATCACAATAACCCTAGAAATCAATATCTGACATGTGGAGCCAGAACCCAATTTTAATTCATAGCCATGTCAGACATCCATAACTATTGTCCAGGTTCTTAAATGTCTTCCAAGACACACTGATCTTTTATTACATCATGAACTCCAATGATAGAGACTTAATGATATCAATAACTTTGAATCAGACATACAGTATTACATGCAGATGAAAACTCAAGGCTTTCTTTCCCGTAGCTCCACTCAAGCTACTCTTATTATTTTGCCTCTTCACGTTGATATTTTATTCTCCCCGTCTAGATTTGCATACCTGAGCCAGGTGTATAAAATTTTAATTACCTAGGCTTGGATCTCTTGTTCTGAGCCCAACACGTAACATCGCTGAATGAAACACAGGCCCTGTGAAGGTTTGGATCCGATTTCAACGCCACGATTGTTTCATCTGTTGGCAAGAAAGAAGCTGCTGTGAGCCCTCGTATCAGGAAACACACTCGGAGTTGGCCGAGAGCTCCGACACGTGCAGGCTAAACAAAGGCTGTGCCAGACTACGGTGTTATCCTGCAGCCAATTCTTCCACTGCCTTTTTGCCTACACCCCATTCTTCAGTTCGGCACTGTTCCGGATGATGTATTTCATAGTCGGCTGTAATAAAGTTTAATTAACTGGCCAGATCCGTGAACCGGCCCCTGTGATGCCCCCTCAGGGCTGTGATGGATGTCATTTAAATTAATTACTGATAGAAAACATCAGTCTTGCTGTGATCTTTAGGTTTATAACCTAAACCCCCACTTTTGGAGGCAAAAATGCTCATTTTTCTGCCCATTTCAACCCCTGTCATTTGCTCAGTAAAGTCCTACAATGGTTTTCTAACGCCAAAAAGAATTTTCAGGCATATTTTATTTAGATGTGCTGCTTTCACCACACTCGTTGTGTCTCATGATAAGGAAAAACAAGGTAAACAAGACCAAGAGCTTCACTAATTTAATAATCAGCAATCAAAACTGGCTGGATTTACTGAATAGACGAAGGGAAAAAGGAAGGAATGAGGTACTGTCTGATGCCAAGGCAACATGGACCATCAGTCTAGGGCTGTGAGGCTTGATAAGAAGTTGATATTTTATACAGTCTGGACTAAATCACCTGTGAACTATTTTAAATGGCCGAATGACTCTCAGACACAACTTGTAGAAGGGTAGGTGAAGCCAAAGATCTCAATTTGATAGCTAAACCCCATCACTGGCCTGAATTCAGGAGTTTATTTTTCTATCACTCTTTGCTTGGGTCTTTTGGAAGGTTTGATAGAGGTGAATGTGAGGTCACTTCCATATATTTCTTTGTGTCGGTTTCTATGGGAAAAGTAGTGGTTGGTAAGTATTAAAACACTGGAAAGCATTCCGGGTGATATATGATGTTCTTTACTTCCAATCTATAAAAATGCAGACTCTGGTGATCGGAAATTCATAACTGTATATTTAATGCTTCTATTTGACCGTATTGTCTCGAATATAAGACGACCGGACTTTCGCTTTTAGGACCGTTGTACGGTATTAGCATTTCTAAGACTTCGCGGGTGTACGCTAATATTGACGACAGTTCAGAGATCGAGGTTCCCTGGTGGTCTAGTGGTTAGGATGCGGCGCTCTCACCGCTGAGGCCCGGGTTCGATCCCCGGTCAGGGAACCAACCCCAGCCATTAGGGTTGCACAAACCTTAGTGCCGGTCCCAAGCCCGGATAAATGGGGAGGGTTGCGTTAGGAAGGGCATCAAGCGTAAAAACATGTGCCAAATCAAACATGCGGATGGTCCGCTGGGGCGACCCCTAATGGGAGAAGCCGAAAGAAAGTTTAGTTCAGAGATCGAATATAAGACGTCATCATTTATTGAGATGGTTTCCCATTTAAAAAAAATTCATATATTGTCAAATTGTCGTCGCATAGTACACATACACAGCAACAAAATGAAGTTGAGCATCGACCACAAGCGCAAATATTAGCATTGTGCAAACTGACAAGTGCAGATAAGCATGTAAATACGTTCACACCAGGTACCATTATAACTGTCTCTGCCATTTATAACAGGCCGCTAGCAGTCACTTGAAATAAATTGCAGGATGGCCTGAAAGCAGCAGGGATGGTTATGCTGCAAATAATAAGCAATAAACTGAACCCATGCAAAAAAAATAAAATAATAAAACTGCTTTCCGAGTTTTGTTAGAACAAAAGATGAAATCAGACTATAACTCGTCGTCAGTGATTGAGCTCATCAAGTCTGCTTCTTTGGAAATTTTGCTCGTCTATTACATCTCATCAAAGGAATCATGAATGGAGCGATGTACAAAGACATATTAAATAGGAATTTATTTTGATCTTATCAGCCAGGAAACTACATGTGGTAGAAGATGGACAACAAGAAAACAACCCGACAATTACTCAAGACTGTCTAAGCCATGCAATCACATTTAGCTTCTTTTTAGAGACCAATGTCCTGCCTGGATTTTCAAGAAACATTTGAATCTCATGTGCATATGTTAATTACCTGTATATGTATTTCCATTACAGCTCATTTACATTTGACACCTGACTATTCAGATTTGATTTTTGAACGTCTCATTCCCTATCTCTATATTGCTGTTATAATAATCTTCGTTCATCTGGGTAGGTGCTCCACAAGATTTTGGAGTGTTTTTGTGGAGATGTACTCAGCCACAAGGGTGTAAGTACAGGCAGATACTGAAGTAGGTGAGGCGAGGAGGCCTGGGTTGCAGTCAGCATTCTAATTCATCACAAATGTGTTCTTAGGGTTGAGGTCAGAGCTCTATTCCACCTCACGATATTCCACTGTGAACCATGTAAACCATATTTTAATATGGTTTGGCTTTCGATCGCCTTGTTCTGAATGAAGGGGAGGATTTCATGCCACAGATGTTCAATACAATTGAGTTATTTTGTGAAATTTGGGGAATCAGTTTGGGGAAGAACCACAAATGGCTTATAAAATCATGTCTTTTTGTTTATATGGGTTATATATGCCTTACACATAAAGTATCTCCATTCTTATTTCCTCACACTGTTTGGTGTTTGTATGAGAAACAGCGCTAGCTGTTATGATCGCAACTGAAGTATCACCCCAGCTCCGAGCTAGCCCCTCTGACCTGACCCGTCCTGCTCATCATTGCAACCAGGTTCCTAAAGAAATTTCACTACACTCTACAAGTGGATTGCGGTCTGTTTTCTGTAGCAGTGTCAAAAACTACAATCATATAATAACTTGTTCAACTGAAAAGGACGTTTATAGAGGTTTTAGTGCTAATAGTCTGCATACCGTAGATCAATCCGTGGTAATAAACATGCTGAAGGCAACGATATTAAAGCAAAAATAGCCAAGCAGGGAAAACAAAAAAATTCAAGATGGTTCGAATTTTCGATCTTACGATGTCAATAGCGATACAGCATATACATTTATACTGTATAGTTTTTACAGTACGGTACTGTAAATTGCACTGTTTTGCTCAATTATGTACTGTCATTTGTTAAATCATTAATAAATTACAATATATTCCCCTATACCGATCACCATTCAAGACTCCTGGGTAGGCTAGGCCATGTCTCGACTTTTCAAGTTACAATGGGGGTCATCAGAACACATTTAATTTGGAAGTGAGAAACTACCCATACTGATTTGTATACACCTTCAATAAAACCCTATCTACATTACTGTCTGCAATAGATGAAGTTCCCGATTTACAATCGGACTTGACAGAACAATAAAAGAATTGACCATGTTTTTTTATGATCGCTAAATATCTTACAATTCTGTTGTACTTTTTATCCAATGCCATTTCTCTTTGAACGTTAATTTTAAATTGGTCCTAGTACCGATCCTGGAACTCCTGTATGGCTGAGTTTTATTTCTTTTTTATTTTTTAATACCATAGATTGTATCTTATATCCAAAGATTTTTTCATATTTCTTTCTGGCGGGTTGTCTAAAAGGTTTGAAGCTAGTTATATAAGAGGTGCGGCGATTGAGCTAAAAAGCCGAAATGAAATTCCTGTATAAATTGGCGATATCGTCATGACAACTATCTCTACTGATATCCTATCTTAAGAAGGACACTCTGTTCATGTGGAATTCAATTTCTGGTTTCTTTTGATAGCCGATATTTTGGCTTTGCGAGACTTGCTCAGCATGACGGAAGTTTGTTTTTGAAGAAGATCCAAAGCTTGCCAAACATGTCCTAGAGAACACTAATGCTTGGGATACTGGAGGAACGGGATGGGTGGGTGGTTGGGGGTTGGCACTGACAAAACCATATGGCATTATCAAATATTTATGAGTGGCCAGTGCTGTCCTCTAGCATCCACTCTACTTCTGCTCAAGTGTTTATAGGACAATATTCAGTGTGGGGATCAAACGTCTGAGGGCACGAAGGTTAGTGGGTAATTGCGATTTGGTTATGGCCTCCATAATTGACACAAGGTCTATGATGCTGTAATGAGAAGGGGGCTTACTTCAGTATTGATGCCACTACATGCAGGGTAATTGTGTTGGTGCATGGTGACTCCCTCATGTCTGCTTGTTTGCAGTCTAGTGGTTGGAAAAAGATTGGATTTTTTACAGGTACGTTGGAAACCTTTTTCAAACAGGAGGCCAAAAGGGTAATACAATGAAGACATTTTAATGGTTGTTCTTTCAAGGATTCTTGCTAACATTAATAGTGGTTGGAAATGAGTATCTGTTAGCAAATACTGCGTATTGTAGTTAAGTCGATCATTAGTATGTTGTTTGACGAGTATTTGCAGATTGCTGACATGACACTTTAGCACAGTCTTCAAACTCTATAAATGTTCGGTGTATGGTGCGCACAGCTAAAAGGAGCTAGCTATTTAAACACATTATCTTACCTTCTAATAGCTTGGCCCTTTTTTTTATGCTGGAGAGGCGTCCACCTTTTTAAAAAAAAAATAAAAAATACTCTAACTTCCATTTTTCTCGTTTATTTTCCAACAGGCACGACAGCATTTCAATGGGTGGTTGTATTTTAAAAGGTGGAAAAGCTAATTACTGCTAGGCTCCTTGCTGCTTTGACTACCGACGTGGCGAGGGGGGAAATAGACGCTTGATTCATCTTTTTACATATGACAGGGAACCTGACAGAGATAAATGAGGCAAACAGATGCTAAGAGGATTGCCTGACTTAAAGGGTATAAAAGTCCCAACCTGAACAAGACAAGAGTGGGTTTCTTTTGTGCTGTTCTAGTTCTCGCACTGCAAAAGAGAACAACCTGGAGGAAGTAGGGCGAAAAGGAGCCCTTGATATTTCAATCTAACCGCTTTGCTTTGGGCGATGGGCATGCTAGGTAGGCTATATACTAGATGTGATAAGCTGGAACTGACCACCAAAACAAACTTTGGCCTGCTTGGCCTCCCTCATTGTCATCTGGAAACAAGTTTTTTTGTTAACACAGTTTATTATTATAAATATTTGTGATCATCAACGTTTAAAAAGTTTACATTTTAAAAACTTTAAATAATGCTTGGTTAAATAATATAGAAAATTCGATTAAATTCAGTTACATTTGCAAAAATTAAATTAATTATACAAAAACAAAAATTCAGAATGATAATCTAGTGTGTATTGTTAGCACTAAAATGTTTGCACAGTTTACTTTTCACCTGAGCTTGTTTATAGGACTGTGGTGAGACCTGCGATGTTGTATGGATTAGAGACAGTGGCGTTGAGTAAAAGACAGGAGGTGGAGCTGGAGGTAGCAGAGCTGAAGATGTTGAGGTTGTGTGACGACGATGGACAAGATTAGAAATGAGTTTATTAGAGGGACAGCGCATGTAGGACGTTTTGGAGACAAAGTGAGGGAGGTGAGATTGAGATGGTTTGGACATGTGCAGAGGAGGGACATGGGGTATATCAGTAGGAGAATGCTGAGGATGGAGCCACCAGGAAGGAGGAAAAGAGGAAGGCCAAGGAGGCGGTTTATGGATGTGGTGTGGGAAGACATGCAGGTAGTTGGTTTGAAAGAGGCAGATGTAGAGGACAGGGTGGTCTGGAGACGGATGATCCGCTGTGGCGACCCCTAATGGGAGAAGCCGAAAGAAGAAGGATTTATTTTTTTCACCTGAGCTTGAAAAAAAAGAAAATCATTGATGGCTGCAATGAAATGTGTATGTCAATGTTAATATAAAGAAAAAATCAATGGACAAAAAAAGTCACTGTTCATGTTACTAATAGCAAACAGTACATCAACTGTAGGTGGGGAACTGTCTGAAGTTGGACTATTTCTGGTTTATGAAACATGTTTTTTAGACTTATTAATGATAAATGATATACATTTTAATTATATATAAATATACAAAGATGTTTTTTGCTCAAGATGTTTGCCTCCATCACATAACATAACTCCATCCGCTACCTTCTTAAAGGGGCTGCTCTGGCTGCTAACACATAATACATTAGCGCTAAATTCAAACCCCCAAGCGAGCAAAATGAACAAAAAAAACAACACAGTGGATTCACGTTCATTATTATATTTAGAAAATACCAGTTTTTATGGTCGTATCATTTTATTTTGTTGTATTTTGTTATATTGTCTGACATTAACCCGGTCCGTGACGCAAAAAAAGTTAGGGACCGCTTAGTAAGACTATATGGGTCCAAGGCTCCTTTACCCGTACATTAGTAAATTAGATCCATATCACTGTGAATAGCGGGGCCACAAGTAGGAAACTCCCGTCAAATAAACACTATCACCAAAAAAAAAACAACTCCGAGCAACTCTGAGAATAACCTCTTCTCCTATTCCGGAGACAGAGCCAAGCTGTGAGCGGTAATTGAAAGCAAAGGATTACTGAGCGCTGGACCCTTCTGAGCCCACCCATTAAGTAAATACAAACAGATATTGCAAAAGCATTCAAACGTGGCCCCAGACACAACGAAGCAACGTCTGAACCCCAGCAGGGTTAATTGGAGACAAATTGGTGAAAACGAGCTCCGGGAAATGCGTTATTTAATTTTTTTTTTTTTACTTCTTACTTTACAAATGTTGAGCACTCGAGAATGTGAGAAAAAAAAAAAAAACAAGCTCTCCAACCAGAGGTATTCGAAATGAAATGGAGCGGAATGAATCCGTTTTTGGTTAGCAGGGTTTCTGTAGGGTCTTAAAAAGTCATTTCAGGCCATGACAAGTCTTGAATTCGCCGTTCTAAGTGTTAAATAATTGTAAAACGGGTCCATGTCCATGTAACGCTGCCTCTGATGCACCTCGAAATGCTCCCTTTATCGCTTTAGAATGTTTTTGTGCGCTTTCCGCGGTGTTGCAGTTCTTTCTTTCGCTGGTTCCAAATATAATTCGCTGTTTTTACAAAAATCTGTTTAGAGCGAGTCTCTTTCGGGTTGTACCACACGTTAAAAACTGACTTTATGTTGCTTATTTTACTATGGGAAAGCGCAAGTTTAGCAATACTTGAAAAAAATGAATTTAGGGCTTGGTTTAGGCGAACAACATGTGTTTCTGATGTGATAAAAGTCTCAAATTTCATTCTTCCTGCTCTTAAAAAGTCATAAATTTGACTTGGAAAACCCACAGAAACCCTGTTTGGGCGTTTTTTGTTGTTGTTGTTTTTTCGTAATTCTATCTTACGGCTCTGTTTTGAAATGTACTTCCTCCTTCTAAAAAAAAAAAACTGTTCATAAGCTTCACTAGCAATCAATACAAATTTGTTTCTAACCTGATGGCTTCAGTATCTTCCAGGATGATCCTGACCTCCCCAAACACCCCCCTCCCATCATTCAGAGAGCATGTTGGATGCTTTTCAGGTTTGATGAGAATAAAAAAATGATGTAAATCATATGCTACGGGCTTCACAGTCAACGTAATGCAATCCAATCGAGCACCAGTGGGAGGTTTTATAAACAGTCATCATCATCATCGGAGATAATAAGTCTCTATGGGAAGTTATACTACCGAAAACAGCAAAAGTCTGCTGTTAATAAACTTTTTTTTTTTTTATTATTTGGTCTCCTATTGAGAGAGCTTTTAGATGAAGTCATTTCAGCGAAACAAAGCAGATGGAGAACGCCAGCTTTCTACCAGTGTCAGGTTCGGTTCCGTTCTTTTAATTGTGCAAATGTAAGTAAAAAAAGGAAAGAGGGGAAAAAAAAACAAAAAGAACAAGAGATTGAAACATAACGGATAGGCTTGCTCTTCGAGCTGTGGCCCAATAACTCCGAGTTAATTACACACGTTGTAGTTTGTCAGCAATAAACGAAAGCCTCCTTAATTACACACGAGAGCCTGCTGTGGTTATGAAGGTTTCATTTCAGCCCGCAGAACCGCGGCCTATGGATTACGTCATTCGTCTGATGAAGTCGTAAGAGCGCGGTATACCGTTTAGCGACGGCTACGGACGTCAGGCGATTTCTCCACAGCCAGGTTTTCATCGTGTTACTGGAAATAGATTGAGATGTACAAAGAACAAGGTTTTTACTTCTTATATATTCGTTTACTAGGGGTGCCCACTAACAGAAGATTCAACGCTTTAATAGGAGGAGCCTAATTCGACTACCAATCTCGCACTCTTCGCACAAGTGTTATGAAACAAGGATCATTCCATTTCGTGTATACGGGGGTGCTCGGTGTCTGATTTTACATAGAACGACCGTTTTTCTTCCAATACGTTAATATACAGCTTAGTATGCTAATGCTGTTAATAAAACATTTGAGAAGAAAGAAGCGTTTAATCAATCTGAGTTTCACTCTCCTCGAGCTGTGACCGACACAGGAGCATCTTGGTGGCAGGAATTGAAATATTGAGATTCTGTAAAGGTATATTCTGTTATTCTGGCACGTCCAGTAGAAAATCACTCTGAGACGAATCGTTCTTCTGAGTCGCATTAAACAACAAATGACTCATCGCTAGTGTCAGACACTGACGTGTAAGTTGTCAATCACTGACAGACACGGAGCAATTAGTGTTTGATTGAGTTCCTGATCAAAGTAATAGCGAATGCGATCATCCGCGATGCTGACTCTAGAACATGCTCTTATGCATACACAGAAAATACACTGAAAAATTAAGTACTGATGGTAAGGAAACAATGAGGAAATCATATTTGAATGCATGGCCTCTTAGGACTTACTTATTTCATTGCTCTCACAGTTAAGTCAAAATGAAAGTCTGACAGAATCGAGTGGAAATGAAGACTAAGGCGCATACAGTACTAAGGAGAATTCCAAGAAGGTTAATGATACGATTATAGAATATAAAAGGGGTTGGACATCCCAGTAAGCACTGCTGGATCGATAGCCAGGAACTAGAAGCAGCATCCGACCACCCGAGCACTAAGCCGTCAATCAAAACCGAACAGACACTGGTAAAAGAAGCCACTCCACTTTCAAGGAGCTACAGAGTACAGCGATTGAGAGTGAAATGAGAGTGCAGCTGACAGGCAGCATAATGGAGGACTGTATGGCAGAGTGACTAGAAAGAGACTTTGCTCATGAAAAGCCATGTGGTGTGATTATAGCAAGATCGATATCCTCCATCGGGTAAGTATCGTGTGGTGGTGCGGCCTATACCTTCATTAACACCATCACTGCGGTGATAGCCGAGTGGGCGTTCAAGTCAAACCGAGACTTTTGAGTTTATAAAACAAAACAGAACCAAGTGTAAGTGGAATCTGCATTCATTTTTTCAACAGACATTTATACACTTAAAGATTTGACATAGAAAGATTTGTCAGTACGCCTGGGACCGCCCTCTTCACGTCCTCATCAGTGCTGAAATGCTGAACTCAGACGTCGTCTTTTTTTTTTTTTTTTTTTTTTAACTCTTCTGTGCCAGTCAAAAACAGAAAGCTGTCTTGGTACTTGGTTCAAAAATGCAAAGAGAGATTTGAATATCTTTTGTGGGCAGGGAACCACTACGACAAGGATCGCCACCGATGGAGGTGCGCCAACGTTGACCCCATACAAATGTCCGACTGCGGCTGAGCGTCTCATCACCGTACTGTGCTTGAAGTCTTCTGTAGATATCCGTGGGTTTTACACCTTCGTTCACAAGAAACTTCAGCATCAAGCACTGTTCCATGCACTAACAATTCAATACATTTTTTGTATAGCGCTTTTAACAATGAACATTGTCTCAAAACAGCTTTACACAGATAATGTGGTGATAAAAATAAAATAAGATGTTCTTTATAAGTGCGAGTTTGTACCTGATGAGCGAGTCGGTGGCGACTGTGGCATGGAAAAAGTCCCAGAGATGGAATAAAAAAGAAACCTTGAGAGGAACCAGACTCAAGAGGGAACCCATCCTCATCTGGGTTGCACCGAATGTCCATTTATTGCATATAAACAATGTTGCGGGGTAGAGTGATGGTGATCAGATGCAAACTGTAGTCCTAAGTCAGTGTAGCAGACTGTTGACATTAACTACAATCCAAATCCATCCTCAAAGCTCCCGTTCTTACTGCGGAATTTGATGGAACCACCCAAGGCGTTGATGAGAAACCGTCCCCAGCTGCACAGAGTGGCCTCCAAACAAAGAGGACATTATGCAGAGAAAGGCCTGGACGAAGTGGGAAGAGTGGCAGGAACAGTGGTCACTGGAACTTTAAAAGCATGTTTAAACACTGTTGTCTGCCATCTTGATGAATGGTTTATGGATTGGCCTGCGGCACGTAATCAGTAATTCAGTAATTGGACATGCTAGCCACTTACTACTGCGTGTAGAACTGCCATGCTAGCATGCATGTCTTTATCTGTAACATTAAAAGTCCCGGCTTGACTTGAACGCGCTTTTGGAAATTGAAAACGAATAGGTGCTGGATAAAGACAATTACAGGGGAATATTACATAAAGACTTGCTTTAGTCTAGACAGCCAGACACTAGTCCCCAGGCAATGCAAGACAAAAAGGTGAATGTTCTCCAGGTCAAGTGCAAGATCTGAGTCCCATTGAGAATTGGTGGCATAGTTTCAAAACTGCAGAACCTCAAAAAACAACTAAGTCCACGTCCAATCCCGTCTAACCCAGAGGACACAATGCTCATAATTTGTAAACTAGAAGAAATCTACTGTATAATTTAAGAGCTTTTCATATCTTCTGCCTATTTTCAGCAAATTACCAAGCACTATTCATTTAATCAGACCCATTTTTACAAATAGTTTCCTAAAAGACATCTACAACTTCTTTTCTTTTTTTTTTATTTGTCACTGACAAAAAAAAAAAAAAAAACATTTACATAGACATTATAATTAATGTGTTTATTGAATCTCAAATGAAATTCGTATTTCTATCACTGCACAAAGTCTGGATCTGCTTTCCCCCTTTGCGTCAAACCCAGGACAAAGCTATAAATGTCTTCCATTGCAATTTTGTCCATTAATCTGCTAAATGCATGCCTGGAAATTCCAGCTTCCAGTGTTCTATGGTTAAAACGCTAAAAGGGTAATGCATGAGTCATTTTCCATCCTGCTCTCCAACGAGAGACTTAACTTTTTCGCTTATAGCCCCCAAATGGCTCATTTGGCAAAAGTACTGCTTCTGCAGTGGAGAGATGAGCACGATGATAATCGAGCTCTCTCTGAGAGATAAGGGCATTGTTGGCTGAGAAAAATGGTGCGGTTTTTTAATTTATAAGGACCGAGAACTCTTTTTGTTTTAAGCGCTCGAGAAATCGCACCCGGTGATCTGCATGGAGTTACCGAAGCGGAACCTCGGTGGAGACAGAAGGGAGAAGTGGCCAAGACTGTAATCAATAATCTATGGGCTTCATTGCTTAATAAAGCATGAGTTTCTGCTTAATTCAGAGCCGGTAGACTACAGGGGCACAACTGTATTTCTGAATAAATGACTTGCCATCAAGCCTTTAGATGATCCAAAGAGACAGAAAGACAAGGAAGAGAATTCCCACCAGACCCAGAGTTCATTCGGGATTCGGAAAGCTGGAGCAGCTCTGCTTTCGTTAAGACTTCACCATTGGCTTTGACCGCCGCAATTCTGAGATGAAAATATGGATTTTTTTATGGATATTTCTATGGTTTTTAGAATTCTTATTGATCTTAGTACAGACTTTATCGAAAAGCTTCGAGACAAATGGTGCACTCGTCGAGATAAGAAAATTAAGTAGCGATAATGACAAAACAACGTCTGTCGTGAGCACAAGAAAACAAAAAAGAAAAAAAAAAAAGAATGCCAACTTACGACTTCTGTATTGAAAAGCGGAAATATACGAGGTGGTATAAAAAAATAAATAAATAAATAAAAATAATTCATACTAACTGCTGCAGGAAGACCTTCGACAAGCTCAACCACTGAAAACCATTAGGCAACTCGTGCATGATGATCGCCGGTGAACAATATACATGATCTCACTTTCTACTTTTACCAAAGATAAAGATCCAGCTCTAATTTCGGTGGTTTGGCACCGTTGCGGAAATCAGGTGGTCCTTGATGCGCTTCAAGAAAGAAGACTTCCAGGATACGTTACAAAAAATGGCAGGACCGCTGGGATTAATGTATTGCTGTGCAAGGGGACTATTTAGAAGGTAATAGTGTGTAAACATAATCATTTTTTTTTTACGAGGCACCAAAACATTTCGAGACTGTTTACAAAAAGTACTTTATTTATCTAAGTCTTTGGAATTAAGGACGAAAATCAAGAGAATTTTAAATCGTGAGTATCTGTCTGGATCCACGTCTGGGTAGGATACAGACTAAGAACACTATCCGTCTAAATCTCACTGAGAGAAAATAGTTAGAAAAAGTGCGAGAAAAGTGCAATTATTTAGGTTAGGGCTGGGGTGAGATACACAAGGAAGTCAACAACAATGGATTTCATCCACAAGGTCATGGACAAAGAAGCCTTTCCCTCCCAGAAATTGTAAAAAATCAGTTGCTTTTTTTTTTAGTTTATACTCATGGACTTGTGATGCCAGGCTGCTTCTGACCTTCATATGTGGTAGCACGGAGACACTGGAGGCTTGGAAGCAATGGCCAAACATTCTCGCAGGTTTTGTACCTGCTCACTAAGGCGTGAAATCACTTTGCCACATTTTCCCCACTTCTCGTCGCCCCCTCTGTTTTTGTAGCCCCCATGCATTTCTGCAATACTTTCCCTCTCCATTCCCACATGCTGGCACAAAAAAATAAAAACATGCTTCGATTCTTCTTATTCATATCCATCACAACCTCCAGCTGCTTTAAAGCAACACAAAAATCAAGTTGTGCTGTTTTTTTATTTCTTGGAACGGTTCCTAAGGCTTGGAACACCAACACCTCTGCATAATGAAAAGTATGTACGTGGTCCAAGAGGGTAATTGTTTTTAATTAGTGATCTGCAATAGACTGGGGTACCTCCCTTACTACCGCTGTGTGACCGGTTTATTTTTAACTGGTTTTCCAAAAGGCGTTATAACGAGCAGAAACGCCATGTAATCACCAAGAAAAGTTCTGTCCTTTCAATTATAAAATAATCAGAAAAGAAAAATTATTGTGAGCCATTTTGTAAAGCAGAAAAGAAGATTAAATCCCAGTAAGCACTGGTGGATCAATAGTGAGGAAGTACCATATTCTACACTGTAATGTGTACCATGCTACAGGGATCGTCTTCACACAGGCGATGTATCTTGGAATTGGTGCTGAACTATAATTTGTAGGTCATCATTTTCAGTGGACATTGTCCCCATGCAAACATGTAAAAGATGTTTTACCCACCATGATATTAGAATTGTGTCTTGGACATAAGCAAAGTGCTTGGAAGACAATTTTGTTCGTTTTACTTCGCGTTAATCGTGTTAAGAATGTTGTGCATGTCTATGACAAATCTTAGCTAGCAACTCTTGCAAATTTAAATCCACGACTGAATTTGGTTCCAGGCTCCTCAATCCAAACAGTTGTTTATTTGTATATAAACAGACCTACTGCCAAGCGATTGAATGGAGCAAATATGGGTACCAAAGGTTATCTAGTGGAACAGCTTAGGAAGTTAAGAGTTAAATTCACTAACAAAGTAGATGACTTGAATAACAAAGGGACGTTCAATCAAAAGCAGGTCTTTTGTGTTTATAAAATGAAAATTGCATTTATTTTTCAACATACACTCCCGCTATATTTCTACATCTATCCCCGCGATTCGGCATGGAAAGTTTGGTCAGTATGCCTGGACCAGCCTGCTTTACTGTCATCAGCGCTGAAATGCTGACCGACAATAATCCAGGACCAGTTGTTTCACGCTCTGTATGTTCACAGAAATAACTGTTGTGGGCAAGAAACCACCACAACCGGGATCGTCATTGCCGGCCGTCCGGCCATCTTTAAAATGTTTACACCAAAGTCTTACTGTAGCTTCTTATCGCTGTACTGTGCTTGAAGTCTTCAATTTAATTCAATTCATTTCTATTTGTATTGCGCTTTTAACAATGAACATTGTCTCAAAGCAGCTTCACACAGATAGTGGTATTAAATAATGACACACCATATTTAACTCAACATATCCCACCCAGGTTTAGGCTGTGTGTTGGCTTATTCAGGCTTGCATGATGGATGATGAGCCAGCCAGCCTTGATGCATGTGTTGTGTTGCCAAAAAAAGTGAGTACAGACTGTTGCTAGCTAAAAACAAATTGGCTATACAGTACTTAGTAGCACTGGAAGAACAATACAGGGAAACAACAGTAGTTACATATGTGTTGGCGCTTCAACGAATTCCATATAACCACCAGGGACCCTGGTCTTTCCGAAACCTGAGCCAATTTGTCGAGGAGTTTCGAGGAGATTCGATTTGTATGTAACGTATGCATCAAACCGCATCATCTTCACTACTAGAACTTCTTAGAATATCTCACCAGGAGTTCCCACCCACACAAGGGTGTAGTATAGGTGGAATGCTTTCACGTCTTATTCTTCAGTAATGACAACGAATGAATTAAACATTTCTTGCACTCCTTTTACCTTTCAGCATCCAATTTATTTATTTTTAACCTCCTTCGTAGGCCTGCTAAACAGTGCCACGGCTTGGGGTGGATGATGTAAGAGGCGCACAATATTTGTAGTTTGCTGAAACCCCAGCACAATCCTCAGCATTGTTTACCCGCACTGTTTACCAAAGAGGCGATCACCTTTTGTCCTCTGACTCAGGCATCCTCTCAGTGTTTCCTCATCCATCTGTTTGATGTGCTCAAGTATAAGAGCGTGCGAGGTCACAATCCATTGCTTGCGTTCGTTGTTTGATCATGCCCATCACTGTGCACTTTCTATACATCTCCGACATTATCTGGTCGAGGAAGTGCAATTGCTTTGCAATATTATGAAGCCCTAGCAGGGAGAAAAACGACCCCTGGCTTTTCTGTGATTTATTATGGTTCATCTGATGATGAAAAACAAATACCCCTGCAATTTTTACAAATCACTATGTGGCCAAAGGGCTCTATTCATTATTATTTTTTATTTAAGGGAGCTCCATAATCAGAATGAATTGAACCAAGATTTTGCCAGCTGAAGGTCTGGCAGAAAATTAATAGGCATCCTACAGTAGGTTCCTTCGTTCTTAGGATATCAACCTAATCATTTTTTTTATAATAAATTAAATTAAATATTATATATTTGGGATGATGGTGCAGTGGAAACAGAGCCCCTGTCTACATCCTGACAGTTTTAGAGAGCATTTTGCATGACCGTTAACCTGATAGTGGTGAACGAAGTACACCAACCATGTACTTTAACTAGAGTTAAAGTAGAGATACAGTTCTTTCTCTCGACCCATTAGGGGTCGCCACAGCGGATCATCTGTATTCGTTCGATTTGGCATGTTTTTACGCTGGATGCCCTTCCTAGCGCAACCCTCCCCATTTACCGGGCTTGGGACCGGCACTAAGAGGGCACTGGCTTGTGCAACCCTAATGGCTGGGTTTGGTTCCCTGACCGAGATACGGTACACTTGGTAAAATATTACTCCAGTAGAAGAGCTCTCCTCAAACTATCACTTAAGTAAAAGGTACACAAGTATTTGCCTTCAAATTTACTTAATACTTGATAAGTACTATGATATATTATGGTTATAATGTTCCTATTATCATTTTTGTCACAAGACTCTTAATCAATTCAAATGTTACTCTTAGCACACTAATCTATTAATAGAATGATATTAATGAGTCAAACACTGATATCTATTCAAATTATCATGAGCTCAAAACCTTTTTGAAAATGAAATCACGCAAATAAGGCCACGGGTGTTGTGGCAAGTTTGAGTCAGGAGTTTTCTTCCATCATTTATTCCCAAAATGTTCTGCTGGCTGCTCAGACTAGACTCCTCCAACTTGCTTTCATCAAGTCTGAAAGACATTTGAACCACTGCAACTGATCCTGAAGGCAATTTCCCTAGGTTCTCCCATACCGACGCATTGCTACACTCTCTCCACTGGCTTCCTGTAGCTGCCTGCATCGGATTGAAATGTATGATGCTCAGCTATTATGCCAAAAAACAAACCCACACTCCTCTACCTCAAAGCACTAATTTAACCCCCACCATTCAATCCTCAAACACTGCTTGACTGGTCCCACAATTTTTAGGATACAAGGAAGACACGCTTCGAGACTTTGTTCTTGATAGAAGTCTGAACAGCCGAGTTTTTAAGGGAAATTTAAAGGAATCTTTCAGAAGTATTTAAATTAGCACTTTTCTCGCACTAACATCTATTTTCTCTCAAAAGGTTTAAGATGGATAGTGTCCTATCGAACCATTTTTGTAAGTCCTTCTATATAAGGGCATCTACAAAAAGTTCAATCTAATTATTTACATAAAACGTGAATTATTCATACTATTAACCATTACCGATCTTCCAAACATGCCGGTAGAAACAGATCCTCCTGTGACCCTGGTCATGAAGTTAGAAGCTGAAAGATGTAACAGACTTCAAGCTTCTGTAACGATACAACTTACAGTATATAGAAAACTACTACATCAGAAATATGGTAACAAGGAGCAATAGACAAGTTATTAAACTTTCCTTGGTGGCAAGGGCATGAGAGAGAACCGTCAAAAAAGTTAGCATGCTAAGTAGAGTTATTATTACCCAGGATTTCAAGAAACATTTACCAGGTTTTAACTTCCAAATATTTACATTTTGGTGTATTTACCCGTGATAAACAAGCCTAGGGTGACTGTGACAAGGGAAAACTTCCTGAGATGTTATGAGGAAGAAACCTTGAGAGGAACCAAAGGGGGGAAAAACACAGGAAACCCATCCTCATTTGGGTGACGCCAAGAGTTATAAACAGCAAAGGTTATTGTAACAGCAAATGGAGACTTAATGTGGAATGGCATGTACAAAAAGCACAATCTTATGGTCAGGTGTCCACAAACCTTCATCTATATACAGTGGTATGTATAAAACCAGGATCTTATGGGATCCACTTGGAGCCAACCTTGAGGTGTAGGCATGAAGGGGATGAAGTTGTTATTGTTTCCATTCAGTGGTCATGAATGAATCACACTGAAGTGCCTGCCATTCTTGAGTGTCTTATTGATGCAGCCTACACTAACAGCTTTTGAAATTCACCCTTGTTGCACCTAATCTCTTGAAGACACAAATGCCTGAAATGCCAGGACCGCAATTTGGCAAAGCATAAAAGATTAATTTTGAAGTATTCCAAAAAGACAAACCGTGATTCTAAAAGTCAAAGCTTTATTTATATGCAGGCACTCGCCTCGTGAGCGCGACTCCAAGGACTGATGGGTATTATGATGTTCCATCAAAAGAACGGAGACTTTTTTTTTTTTTTTTTGTACTAGCGTTAAAATCAATACATGTTTGCATGTGAATTGGGTTTTTAAAAGGGGCTTCTATTCAATCCAACGTTCATTCAAGTGAAGCCAAGGTTCTACCTTTACACTTTCAAAGGCACAGCATGTGTGAAGGAATTTTCCTCACGGTAAAATTCTTTAGGTTCAGGTAAAAAAAAAAACACAAAGGGTTTGCTGAGGACGATCCTGAGTCAAATTGAATTCCGAGCAAAGTCAAGCAGCAGAAATTGAGCCTATAGGAAATCGCTTTTGATATTCATCATGTTGGTGTCCTCGTCGATTTGGGGATGTGCTTGGATCCTGCAATACGCCATTAAAATTTGGTAATATGTTTACAATTTGAACTGTCAACTTGCCATGGCTTTAGTTTCCGTTGTGACTTGACAACCGATTGTAATGTTCAATGAATGAAGATGAAATGAAATTGATTAAGCCAAATAGCTCTAAATATTTACACATTTGAGTCTGAATTTTTCATATACTGTATTGAAGTCAAGTCAAGTAGGTCCATATTCATGTAGGTTCAAATTCTTCTGGATTTCCTTGACATTGCGCTGAAGATTGCGTAGAAGATTTGGGAAGTGGCCCGAAAGGTCATGACTTGGAATTCAGGTAATATCAAGCTGGCACTGGACATCATTTATACAACAAGACCCAAAACCTACACAAAGGGAGCATTTTTAAGATCTGGTTTACATAGGATAAAGTGGAAAATCTGGAATGGCTTGCTGAGGAGCTCTGACCTCAACCCTATTGAACAAATTTGGGATGATTTGATTGCACCGCAGGCTTCCTCACCTCACCTACACTAGTACCTGACTTTACTTACATCCTTGTGGATGACTGAAGAAATTTTCACCAACACACCCTAAAACCTAGTGGAACATCTTCCCAAGAGAGTGGAGGCTGTTATAACAGCAAATTGGAGCTAATTATCTGCCTTGTGTTGAACTTTTGTTTTGAAGATTTGGGAAGTGGTTCAAGTGTCGGACTTTGGATCAGAAGGTCATGAGTTCAAATCCCAGGTCACTGCTGAACCATCAACGGCTTAGTCACTTTTAATGAGGGCATCTGCCAAATGCCATAAATCTAAATAAATTTCTATGATCCACAAGAGCCTATATTTCTATATTTTGGCTTTCACTTTGACCTGGAGAGTCCGTCTTGTTGATGCAAACGTAATTTGTACAATATTTAATCCATGCATTCTTGTGTATTGGTTTGTCTTTTGTCCATTTTGAATCATTTCCTTATTTCGAAGACAACCTTGGTTTCAACTCAAAAAATTATCCACATAGTCAAGACAATGAGAAATAGTTTTAGCAAAATTCAGAAGAAAAAAAAAAAAACAAGTTCAGTTTCCAAAATTTGGCATGACGGTAGAAATAAGCTCACAGTGTAATAAGGTTATAAAGCTGTACAACGTGTAACAGAGGATACGAAGGACAATCGACCACGTTAAAAAAAAAATGCCACTGGCTTCTGATGCTTTACAATTAAAAGCACCTTTGACTGACTAAAATCTGGAAATTTGGTCCATCAGTGGAATGTTAATTACTGACCCATGCAATGAAAATGTTATTCATAGAAGTTTACATTTACAGCTTCTGGCAGATGCTCTTACAGGTATCTCATTCATACAAGTGAACAATTACTGGCCTTGTTTAGGGGCCCCCAAAAGTGGCAGCTTGGTGTGATTTAAACTCACAAACTTTAGACCCAAAGTCCAATGGCGTAACCACTAAACTGCCACCTCCTACAAGTTTGCTTTCCATATATGTAATTAACAACAAAAGCACCCCCCCACACACACCAAATCCTTAAACATTCTGCATTTTTGTATATTTTTTTAATTTATGCAACTTTCCTGTTTATTCGCTCTGTACATAATTAAGTAAGGTCAGGAACAACAGTTCTACCAGTGGACACATTTGACGATATAAGCCACGTGTCGGGCGTGACCTTAAAGGTAAGAAAGTATTCTGAACCTCCTGTCACTAGCAAGCAAGAAAAGTTAGTTGATGAGAGTGATAAGAATAAGAATTAGGAAATACACCAGCATTTTATAGCTTTGCAAACCTGGGCATGTGTGTCCTGAAGGTTAGAGTATACACTTTGGGTTTATTGCTGATTTGTCAGTTTCATAACCATTGTGCTTGAGAAAGAGTAGAATATATTCATATATAATATATTGTGGTGGTCCCCCTTTTTGTTCTCAAAACAGTCCTGACCCTTCGAGCATTAACAGCAATTTGAGCCACAGTAGTCTGTCTGTTGGGTCGGACCAGCCTTCGATCCCCATGTGCATCAATGAGCCTCGGCCGTCCAGGATCCTGTCGCTGGTTCACCACTGTTCCTTCACTTTACCACTTTTGATAAATATTGCAGACCGGGAACAGCCCACAAGAGCTACAGTTTTGGAGATGCTCCGACCCAGTCATCTAGCCGTCCCATTTTGGCCTTTGCCAAACTTGCTTTACACTTGCCCATTTTTCCTGCTTTTAACACGTCAACTTTGAGGACAAAATGAATATCCCACCCACAAACAGGTGCCATGATTAAGAGATAATTAGTGTTATTCACTTACCGTAATTTCCGGAATATTAAGCGCACCCATATATAAGCCACACCCACTGAATTTTACAAAGATTTTTATTCTGAACATAAATAAGTCTACGCTGAAACTAATGAACTTTACTCAGGCTTTAACGAAAGACAGTGTCTGTTACACGGTGTAACGGGTGAAATATGTTGTGGCTCCTTTAAGAGCAGAGCGGCATTTTGGGAATAGCCTGCCGCTTCATTTTCCCGGTATTACTGCATGTGTGCAAGACCGAGGAATATGTCCCTATTATTTTCTGATGCTCATTTCTAAGTTTCTTTGACTAACCCGTAACGCTGTTGCCAAGAAAAATAAAAAAGCACGAGTTTTGGAAACCTGTCTGTGCTTATATGATTTCTGTTGCAACCGGAGTTAGCGAGCTCTCCCTTCACCCAGACTCAACGCATTACAGCGGCTTGTATCTAAACAGTAGCCTACCAAGAAAGTCATTGTTCACTGTCTTTCTCCTTCCTTTCACAACTATTTCTCTCGGGAGTTTTTCTTTTGGCATCGTTGTGCGTTTAAAAATTGCGTGCCGATGCCGTGCAGCTCAGAACACAGGTGAGGTGCGTTTTTTTCGTTTCCGTTCGGAAATTTCATCGGTGCATAGAGGCGACGCCTCTTGCATGTAGCGGGAGGGGGAACCGACTACGATCTCGCATACCTTTCAGCAAATGTGCAGTCGCCCACCTGACCAGCATGATGAACTTCCTCGAGCAGCCACGCTTCCTGTCCTTTTGAACCAAGATATCGCGAAGATTCCAACAAGCGATAGTGAATGCATTTCCTTCTTTCGTGAGACCGTGTACTTAATAAGACGGCAGCAAGTTCACAGCTCAAATGTCACCATGTGAACGCGAGCTCGTCGATATTTCCATCCTGACCTTTGCTAGTGTTTACCTACACGGAACATAAACGGAAAGCTAATCTAATGGTTTTTACAAAATGCTTGATGAAGGGTGAAGGGACAGATAATGGTCACCAGACGACTAGACAGGGGCATTAGGTGATCGAGGGCAGTGAATGGGTACAGCAGTGATTGATGGATTAGCATACAGTACAGGGAGAAGGTTGATTCTATTGTTTTTGCAATAAAACACTCCGGGTTTGAGAACAAAAGATAAACAAATCAGACAATAACGCTTCTAGTCCAGGTTCTGTCAGTTTATTTTTAAAGAATGAAGGGCTGCTTTCTTTCACTTGTTGAGGTAAAATGCACGTTTATAGTCCATGTTACAGTTCGATCACTGGCTTGGCTAATCTACAACCTTTAACCTCCCAACCTTTTATGTTTTTTTTCTGGTTGTTAGAACACGTGTGTTTTCTTTTTTACGGACACTCCTAATGGCTGTATTCGTCCTTGTGTAATGGTTATGAATGTTTGTTTAACTTTTCTCAGGTTGGAAATAGCTAGCTTTTTATCCGTAGACAGCTCTACTGTCTTTATGTTGGTTTCTCTTTTATTTTAATCTTCATTAGAGAAATTTCATTTACAGTGCTCGAACCCAATGTAAATATTTCGAGCAACTTGATTTCAATTGCTAAGATGGTTTAAATACATTGTACCTTAAAAAAAAAAAAAAAAACCCAACTCTGTTCTCTAATGCCAAAACAATGTTTTTATATTCATCGGCTGAAGTGTCTCCTGCCTAATTTTCTATTCGGCTTTCCTGCAGCTGAACATCTCTCTTTCCTCCCCCATGGTTTTCTGCTCATTAAGCAAACACCAGGATCCCTATCAGCTGCCATTCAGACTTGTCCTGGATAAAGCTTTTTGTTTTGTTTTTTTTGTTTTTTCTACTAGTACAACTCCAGTACGGCGAAACGGGTGACATTTCATCGCGTATCTTAATTAGAGGAATTGTCACGTCGTGAACGAAAGCGAAGTCTGTCAAGGAATTCGTTTAAGGCTGTTCGAACACATTGGCAAGTACATTTCATAGTGACATGGGATCTGTTTTGAAAGCATTCTTTTTTTTTTTTTTTTGGATTAGCACTGAAAATATAAAATGCTTCTTTTATATAATACATGATATGGACAAAAGTTTGTTCACACCAGACCATGTGCTTTTTGAACATCTCATTCCATGTGAAATCCCTGTTTGCTGTTAAAATAACCTTCACTCTTCTGAGATGATGTTCTGCTTGATTTCTGCTTGATTTTGGAGTGTGCTCGAGAACCTGTGTGTCACGATGTAGGCCTTGGGTGCAGTCAGCGTTCCCAAAGGTGTTTAATAGAGTTAAGATCAGAGCTTTATGGCAAGAGATCTTCCACTTCAACCCATTTTAACCATATCTACATAGAGCTGGATTGGTTTACAGAGAGGCATTCTCGTACTGGAACAGGGTTTGCGTCCGCTCGTTCAAGTGAAGGAAAAAAATGTCATGCTACCAAATCCTAAGACGCCCTATACAATTGCGTACCAATGCTTTTATCCATAAAGTGAAATAAACCACATAGAAGATCGTGGTGCATTAAAACATTGTCACAATAAAATATCATATTTAGCATCGTAATGAAGAGGCTGTGATCAATTCTACAAACATTTTCTGAATGATTTATATGAAACAAAATATTGTATGCATGCTGGCGATCTGAAGGATCGACTTTTGACCTGTATAAAATTCTCAGAAATCCAGGATTTGAAACAATAAAAAAAAAAATTAAATAAATAAAAAAAAAAATAAAAAATCATAAATAAATAAAATAGTAGAATTGCTGATGTTTTACAAGAACACTGCTAATCTGATTTGATTTTTTTTTTTTGGTAGCCCATCAAATAAGTAGCAAAACATCTTTAGGTAACTTAGATATACAAACTGTCTGATTAGAGTTTTTGGGAATTACATTAAAAAAAGAAAGGAGGGAAAAAAAAGAAATTAATGAAGGTGGAAAGAAATTGATTATTATTTGAATATAGCAATAGAATGCAATTACAGAGGAATTGCACTTTTATTTTTACTTTCATACTCTTATTATTGAAATGGATTACATTCAAAATATATATTGACTGTCAAAAGTTTGTTTCTCTGCAGCAAACGAGCTAAAAATATTCAAAACACGCACAAAAACTGGACAGTGAATTATGAGTCGTTTTGTCTCTAACAAAAGTTTTTTAAGATGGAGAACAGGACCCCCCCCCACCTCCTCACCCCCACAGTCAAACATGGAGGTGGAACTGTAATATTTTAGGTTGTTTTGGAAGCAGGGAAGGTTCCAGGTGAAAGGAAAACTAAACCAGCATTGCTACCATGCTATACTTCATTGCATCGCCATGCGATTCCGTCTAGACAGCGGCTCGTTGGACGAGTTATTTAGAGAGCCAACAGTCGTCTGGAGTGTTAGCCATAATGGAATTATAGAACGGCCTGCCCAGTCACCGCACCCAAATCCCATTGAACTGGTCTGGGATGAATTGAATCACAACAACGAAAGGCATGAAAAAGTATTAGCGCTGATCGTTTGGAGAAACTAAATGTCTGGATGCCAACAGGGATTTTAAGGGGGGATTTTTTAAATTGGAAATAAAATCTTTCATATAGAGATGCGATAAAAAAAAAAAACTAGGCGTGTCCGAACTTTTGACAGGACACACCTAGTACTTTATTCGATACATATATTTTCAGTGAGAATTTCAAAACCTCATTTCGTATCGATCTCAGTAGCTGCACATTAAACTCCACAAGACATGACCTATCAAATACAAAAGAAAGAAACCAACAACAACAACAATAACAAAAATTTTAAAACATAATTTGCAAACTGGCTTCATGTGTCGAGATTTCTGGACTGAGACACATCAAAAGCAAGACTAATCCAATACTTTAAGCAGGTTCGGTGTCAATAAACAGACAAGATGTCAGCAAACAAGTAAAAGCAAGACGTAACTGAGGGAAGAAGAACGAGAATCTTACCTAAATACAGCTGGCCAAAACAAACAATGTTGGGTGCTGAACGTTACAGTGGCAGAAAATTATAGTTCATGGAAAAGAAAAGAAAACGAATGCGATTTTGAATAAAGGGTGCATTGTGAGCAGGGTTTAGTGTCATGGTGCAGGATGTAATTGAGCACAGGTGTAGCCAATCAACCGCTCTTGAGGTCTGGGAGCCCTGGGGTCTGGGGATTGTAGTCCAAAGCTGTTTAAATACCATGATGTCTGCTGGGAATTGGAGTTTGATATGCGTTTTGTATTGACAGTGTAAGCTAGTCTGTTTTGTTTTGCTATGCAAGAGCTAATTGGTAAAGATTTTGTTTTTTACATTTTTTCATCTGATCATTAGGAATCTGTTCACTTTTTTTTTTAGCACAAGCAAAAGAAGCAGCTTGGCTTTTGTTGTAAACTTTGACACAAGTATACATTTTGACACAATCTATTACATATAATGGCTCTTTTTTTTTTTTTCCCCATCACCCTTCAACATACAATAATCACTACTTAATTTACAATATTCTGTTGATTTAAAATAGAAATCAGTCTTTTTTTTTTTTGTGTGAATGCTAAACATCAGATGTGGTTGCACTTAATTTATTCAGCGTGAATCATTTCATTCAAATATTGAAGGCATATTTAGGAGTCAAAAACACCGCTATTCGATACCTGGTGATTTTATGTCACGTAAACAAAATGGCAGCCATCTGGCCGTGTTTTATGATTAATGATGGCAATCAAAGCAAAACAGAGCACAAAAACCGTGCTTTGTGAAAATATCGTTTACGTTTACAGCAATTGGCAGAGGCGCCCATCCAGAGAGACTTACTATGATCTTATTTTATACAATTGAGTAGTGACAGCTTTTTGATGCTGAGTACAATGTTTTAACCAATTAAGTACCAATATAACACAGTGTATATACATATACATATACATATAGGCAAATCATCATCATTATAATAATTATTAGTAGTAGTAGTAATAGTAGAAGTATCATCATCATCATCATCATCATTAGTAGTAGAATTATTTATATTAATAGTAGTAGTAGTAGAGGTATCTTTATCAACATCATTAGTAATAGTAGTAGTAGTAGAGGTATCTTCATCATCATCATCATCATCATCTTCATTAGTAGTAGTAGTATTTATATTAATAGCAGTAGTAGTAGAGGAATCTTCATCATCATCATCATCATCATCATCATTGCTAGTAATAGTAGTATTAATATTAATAGCAGTAGTAGTAGAGGTATCTTCATCATCATCATCATC
>JAAIIK010000092.1:1231204-1241826 GCA_014706435.1 Silurus glanis | reverse complement strand
TAGATAGATAGATAGATAGATAGATAGATAGATAGATAGATAGATAGTAAATATGAAAATATATGTACAGCATGTAATATATAATTTGATAGCATATAAATATTAAGGTTAAGGCAAGGAAAAACATGCATGACCTGTTAAGTATGGTCAGGTTTTCACAAACATGTATCCATATAATTATGGTCTGGAAGTAAGTCCATCTAGAAGCCACCTAGTGAGCAGAACTGACTGAATAAATCGTCAAAATGAAAACAGAAATAAAAAAAAATTGCAACCATTAAAAAAGATAAAAATAAAGAACAATAAAGTTTGTGTATTATCTTTTCTTTTTGCTCTATTTAAAGATTTCTCTAAACAAGCCCAGAATCGAGCCTAAATTTGGTCAAACGTGAAAACACCATTACTTTTTCGTTACCACCCACACCACCGCTAAGCACATTTTAAGCAATAAAGAAGTGCTAATTACCCAGGTGCACTGTCAACTATTTATCTCCACACATTTATTATGCCACTAAAACGGAGGGGAAAAAAATCTGATCATTGCTACACTGTACAAGAAGCTGGAGCTTCTAAAAAAAAAAACATCTTAACAAAACAGGCCTGGTATTTGAAGAGTTCAGGTAACTAAAAGAAATCGCAGTTAATAACCTCCATGTGGGATTGCACACGTGGAATCGGTAGCAATAACAGAGAACCGCTTGTCTATTGAAATGCTGTGGTCAACAATATCAACCGATACCAGAGCGGCTTTGAAACATCTAACCCAGGATGACCCTCAATTCCCTTCCACCCACTACACCATCTCCTTCACACTTCCAAAATCTATCAAGCAGGTGTGAATCGACTGAAACGCTAAAATGCACTGCAAACATCAAGTTATTTTTAATAAAAAAAAGGTTTGAAGTGGGTATAATTTTGCTGGAGATAAGATCATCTTGAGATTATCCAGGAATGGAAAGACCTCATTATTGGACATGAGGGTCAGACTCTTTAGATGAGTCTAGATGTTTTGTAGATCAAAGGTGGATAAACTGTCTGGAAAAAAATACATGAGATTACTGTGAATGGTTCCCAGATAAACATGGGTTCTTTTTTTCAAGTCTGGTTCCTCCCCTGGTTCCTTATATCATCTCAAAAATTTCCAAGAAAAATGTATTTGCCCCAGCAGCCAATGGCGTGCTCATAGGGATACTTTTCAATTGTATAAGTTCAATTTATCTATTCCTCTAAAGCTTAAAATCTTAAAATAATAATACGGTATACATTTGCTCCTCCAAATAACCGATGACTTCGTTACCTTTACAGTCAGATCCTCGGATTTCTTGGAACAGTGATCTCCTGGGATATCAAATGCGAATGAGAATCACCACCATGTCCATCATAGATATCATTACAGCATGGGACATGCTTTCCCGCAATCCTCCTGTCTGCTGTTATACAATTTGTTCTAACATCATCGCTAAAGGTTTGATTGAGGTCTCGATCGGTAGGTTATTCAAACAGCAGAAATAACGGTGGCCCGGTTTCAAGACAATCACTAACAAACTATTTGCGGTACATCTCTAAATCCCAGCTTCAGCTAATGCTTTCAAGGAAGTGGACCACCAACAATAACCCCCTTCGAAATAAAAAAACTAAAAAAAACGCATCTGGAGTTCAAGGTCTGGCCATTTAACACCAATGACAAGAAAATATAGTTTAGCATTCAGAGTGCAAATTCCCAAAAATGGTGGTGGGTTGGGCAGAGGAGGGTCCTCATAGATGAAAAAAGAACATTTACTCAAAAACCAATTCTACTCTAGCTAACTCTGGATATCAGGATTTTCTAGATATATTTATATCAGTTCCATAATTCACTCCTATTTATTTCATTGCAAAGGTTCAAATGTATACAAGAAAACGCAAAAACTGCTAACTCCACCCTGAAAAACTAACCTCAACCTCAAACTGAGCAAAAATAAGTCGATTTTAAAATGGAGATGATCGTTGAGCCAATGCATTAGAATAGCAAGCATTGGTTGATATACAATATATAATACGAGGTGGTTTTAAAATGTGGTAATCAAGACGAGGTATGATTACAAGAAATTACTTAATTAATCTACTAATTCATCTATTAATCTTAATTAATCGTCTTCTTTTTGAGAAAGAGCTGCAATTTGCACCCGACAATCATCACGCACGAGTTGCTAAACGGTTTCGATATTTTCAGAAAAAGGCGTTCCTGATCTCGTCATCTTCCAGAGACGTTCTTCTCGAAACACCTCGGACGACTCGTCGCCGGATCGCCATACGTACGTCAAACGTCTCCGTTTCACGCAGAATTTCACGTTTGCTCTTCGTTCTAACTTGCCATCCGTGATGAATAATAATCTATACGCTGGCTAACATCCGACAGCGAAATCCTTCCAAAACACTAGAATTCCAGACTACAAACATAAAACCATTGATGATTTGGATGTGGAATAGTTTCCCATGTAGCTTCTTTTGACTGAGATATAATATGACCAATGGACTGTACCAAAATATACGGTACGGATGCGCTCAATTCTACGCAATAACCATCATAATCGAGAGCTACATTTATAGCAAAGATCTTTTCCATGTTTTAATCATATTGTGAGAAGGTTTTTAGTGTAAAGCATATGCAGAAATGATGATTTATACAAAGAACTTTCCCAAAACACAATTTTTTGGCCTCCCCTTAGATAATATCTATACATATATGCATCATTTAGACATCTAAAGCAATGCCATTAACCATATATCCTGTATATGGTGTATATTCCTAAACAAAAATTCTGTCCTCCACTAATGGAATTTCTAATTTCTTTTCTATTTTCTTTCAAATCCAACAGTTTCTGTTAGTTCTGTTTATTCCACCGCTGGATAGGTGATCCCTGGCACGACGAATTTGCCGCGACCCTGATCTTTGCCCGTTTTCGGAGCGAAAATCAGTGCGTAAATCCATTATAACATCTTGTGTTGTGGTTTGATCAATAGTATTCTATTATTCGCCAGCGTTATATCCTAGCACTGCAGCCCACCATGGCGAAAGTCAAACCGTTTGTGTAGCCTACGTTCCTCTTTCTCAAGCTGCCATACTGTAGCTAAAGGTTTCCTTCTTTTGTGCTCCGGCCGCTGTTAATCTGAGATGCTGCAGTAATCCAATAAAGGCATTTGTGGGCCATTACGGGCTCACTTCCAGGCGAACGGAGCGCACGGAGGCCGCGTCAGGCCACAGAGAGAGCTCATGCTCACGGTTATTTATGGTGATGCGATGTCAAAGCACTTACGGGAGCCGCGGACGTATTCTCGTTACCAGAAAGCCGGCTCCGCGGTGGGAATTGGCAACAAGTGATTAATTACACTGGTGTTTTGACACGGAAAGAAAAAAAAAGGGGGGGGGGGGGATATTGAAAGCCACATTAATGCATTGTTATCTCAGATGAAGGGCGTTTTTGTGGCGCAATCAACCAAATGTTGTAGAAAATGCTCATGTTCAGGTTAATGCTTTTTCTTGCTCATGCACTGTCCGGGCAAAAGTACTGGGACACCTGGCTTTTCCAGCCGTATGCTTTAATTCTCCAAATGTTTAATGTTTAAACTGTTTAGGATGCCTTTGAATTTGATAGCATGGAATTTTCCCCCCACTTGAACTAGATGTCGTAAAGAAGAAGAAGAAGTCAAGAAGCTTTTATTGCCATTTCAATGATTACACAGTGAAATGAGACAATGTTTCTCCAGGACCCTGGTAACAACAAGACCTAAGACCTTAGAAGACCTAAGCCCATGGAAACCATACAATGGAAACCAGGAAAACATTTTTGTTATTCTATTTCCATTTTGGACAGTCTTACAAAGCATTTAACTACATGTCGTACACTGTATGAATGTGTGTAAGACAAATACATTTTGATTTGACCATTTCTTTTGTCCACAAAGCCAAGCTTCGTGTAGATACATGGGTCGCAGTGGAAGATCTCCTGCTATAGAACTCTGATCTCAACCCTATTAAACACCTATGGGATGAATTTGAAATGCTAAGTGGAGCCCAGGCCTCCTCACCTCACCTACATCAGTACTTTATGACCACAAACCTCCACAAAATCTAGTGGAACATCTTTTCTAAAGAATGGAGGTTATTATGACAGCAAATGGAGAATGAATGTGAAATGGGGTGTTTAAAAAAAAAAAAAAAAAAAAAATTTTTTTTAGGTGTTCACAAACTTTTGTTCATAAAGTGTATTCCAGAATTTTTTTTTTTAATGTTTAAAAAGTGTATTTTAAAGTATTCATCCCCTCAAAAAAAGATGAATTGCTGCAATCGAACACTTTGCAATGCTTAGCTGTAAAACTATTCTTTCTAAAACTTTCTTTCGGCTTCTCCCGTTAGGGGGCGCCACAGCGGATCATCCGCATGTTTGATTTGGCACATGTTTTTACGCTGGATGCCCTTCCTAACGCAACCCTCCCCGATTTATCCGGGCTTGGGACCGGCCCTGAGAGTGGCTGGGGTTGGTTCCCTGACCGGGGATCGAACCCGGGCCGCGTCGGTGAGAGCGCCGCATCCTAACCACTAGACCACCAGGGACCGTAAAACTATTCTTTCTAAGCGATTAAAATTGCACGTGTCAATTTACAATATAGAGAATATATATAAATGATATTCCTGATCCTTGCTACGTTTCCGCAGCGTCAATCATTCCGAACGCTTATCGTCGTGCTAAACGATAGCATGATGGTATCTTCCTTAAACCGGGATTTGACATGACTCACGCCCAGCTTGTAGTATATATACACACACGAAGGCTAATCCTTTCTCATCAAATTAAAAGATCAGCAAATTATACACATTCTCCACCGCAGTCGAGCGCCACCTCTACGGCGAAGCTCTTCGTTTCCGCGCTAAGTGCCATGTTTTATTCATATCATAAAAAGGATGCAGCGTAGCGCATTTGCGGACTCAACGGCAAAGGCCTCATTCCGATCCGTAAAACGTCTGCCTTCCCTTAGGAGATGAATTACCCCAGGTCCGCCCACCTTCTAATAATGATGGATGTTTGAGGGGGAAAAAAAGTGCTAGGTCATTGTCCATTTATGGGGGAAGCAATAAAATAGCCGATGAAGCCATGAAATGTATATAACTTGAATTAGCTAAAGAATTATTACGGGGTGTGTTTGTAATTAACTCATAGCATTGAAATAAACAGTAGCAATACCACACTTGTGAATATTGAATGCCCTTAAATTCCTTGTGAATTTAAACAGGTAAATTATGTAAAAGCTGTGAGAGTTTTCATGCAAACCGTGCACCATTAGCAGCCATTTGATGCTTTTTTTTTGTAGCTTAAATATGTACATACAATGATGTTTTCAGTGCGAATGCCAGCACTAATAGACTTGCACTCACATAGCGTATTTGCCCTCAGCATTGGAAAGCACACACCTCCATGCTTTTAGCTGTAAAGGGGTCAGACTTGTCTTCCCACTACCTCTAATGGGCTTTTGTAGCCTGTCAGGTCACAACGCAGTATGTGGAAATTCTCAAAATCTGACAAAGGCATCAGCGCATCAAGATTTTGTCTCTAGGTGCTGGCTGGATACAGTATCTAGACGGATCCTCTGGAGATTGAGCTGTCTCACAGTGGGCAGGAAGCCCAGAACCAGCTGACCCATAGACGGTGGTCGAACGAGGCTGGCAGTCAACACGCGGCTTTCAGCCAGTTCAGGAATCATCAATCTGTTCCTAAGAGGTGGGAAAATAAATCAACGAATTCGAACACAAAATCAATATCGAACTTTTGCACCGGGTGAACGGTTCACCGGTAAAACTTTGAAAAACGGCTAGAGAATTTATACCTCCTAATCGTAAACATTTACTATTGATTTGCTAGTGATTTCACTACTCTGAAATAATGGTATGTTTACAATGGAATGGTAGCCATGTTGGTTACGATCAAGAGCCACAATTGTAAGATATGGGGCCAAAACTAAGAAGCACAGGAAACTAAAATTAAGAAATCAAAGATTCTTGTAGAATATCACCAGAATCAGCAGGCGCCTCGATCATAAAGTACATGAGAATAAAACTTGCTTTAACCAATAGGATTTCGAGTTTGCAACATCGCCATCTAGCAGGCGTACAATAACGTCAGAGCTCGCAAACCCACACCTGTAGCAAGCTAAAATATAATCGTGTAGCAGTTTCATTCCACAACGATGACAGTTCATAACCACAAATGTACTTTAATATGAAGGATTTTTTTGGTGCCTCCGCCGAATATTTCTTTCTGCCACTGGGTACCGTGGACGCTGTATTTTTTTTTTTCTCGTTTGTCGATTTTTTTTTAACTTCAAGCACCATTACTCAACATTTAAGCGGGACATTTTATCCTTTTTTTTATTGCTTTACAATCGGTGAGTTACTCGCTGTTTTAAACCATTGTCAGTGGTTCCTTCCAGTCCGAATACAGTAGAATATATTCTCATGAATTATTAAGAAGAACGTGTTAATTAGAGACACACATTTATTACAGTTACTAACTGTATAATGACCTTTGGCATTTCTGTCACCATTAAAAAAACGAAAAAAAAAAGAGGGAAATTCGTGCCGATAAACACAAATCAATAGATTCAAGTTATTCGATCGCGAAATCCTATGAGTCTGACGATGCTGGCGGTGCAGCTACGGCTCCAGTGAAAGGAGACGCGTTAAATTGTGGTCATTTTGTTTCTCGATTTAATGGAAGTAATGGAAGTTTTATCTGAGATGCAGCGCTCTGATCTTCTACATTTCTCTCTAATAATGATGATTTCTATAGACGTGGCATCATAATGATTAAGAGGTTGATTGATTCAGGTACAAGTAGGACACCACTTGAACCATCTAGAGACGTACCAGCACCATTTGGATCCCCCTTCATGTGTAGGACATTGGACCTCTTTGAGTGTTTAAAGGCTCTGGCATGGAGAAGCTGGTGTTGGATCTATGATGATCGCAAATGTTGAGCTATTTTAGGAGTTGCTCAGCAGCTCCTGGTTCCATAATCTCAAATGACTGTAGAAAAAACATTACTCAATCTTACATTCCAGTGCTCATGGAATTAGTTCTCACTCGCCAGTGTTCTGTATTGTTTAAAGACTAGAATCACACTCTTGATGTCACCCAAATGAGGATGGGATCCCCTTTTGAGTCTGGTTCCTCTTAAGGTTTCTAACTCATAACATCTAATGGAGTTTTTCCTCGCCACAGTCGCCACGGCTGCTCATCATAAATACACATCGTTCACCTTAACTGTTTAATTCTGTAAAGCTGCTTTGAGACAATGTCTGTTGTGAAAAGCGCAATAGAAATAAACTTGACTTGACTAATATTAATCTGAAACCTTATGTAAACTAATGGAATATACTGTACGTTATGGGAACCAGTAAGAATCCACTGCAAATATTTGCTGTTTCGCGATTTGATTTATTTACAGTAAATAAATCTACACGTTCAATTTCGCAATGCTTCTATTTATCGGATGTGGCAAGGTTTAAGAGAAACGGGGGGAGGGGTGGGGGTAATTATGCAAGGCACAACTTTCAGCGGAATTCATTTACATGTGGCTTTTCATTCAATTCAGCATCCTGTACAGCCAGCAGGTATTTACATAGTTCAAGATGCCTGTGCTTCGTGTGGTAATTACAGATGAATCTGTAAAGCTGCACAATGTTAAAGCACATACTACACACACACATTTACACACTGACGCATGTTTAATATAATCAGCCTGGCGGTACGTATTATAATTATGAAATTTTAAAAAACCTACTTATTCAGCTTATTCAACAGAAACAGGTTGGTGCTCTCGATTGCTTCAACGTCATCTTGCAATTTAGCTCCTGTCACTACGAGGAAACCGCGATGCCTGCTATATTCTGATGATATGCTAGTTACAGCCAGGCCACTGATTACATGCTGACATTTTGACATTTCGTGTAAAAAAAAAAAAAAAAAATTCAGAGGTGCTTTTTAGACTGGTTAAAGCATATGGGGCATAACAAAATGATCCATCAGCTTACCAAGATGTTCTCCAGGGATTTGTGAAGCCATCGAGAAGGAACGTTTATTGACCGTTTGAAAGAACGTCATTGAAATCATACAGTTTGGATGGGATATGGATTCAGGATAAATGCTAGCTATAGGGGGGCTCAAGCCAAGGTTTTTTTATATTTGTTATTTCACCAAAAAATTTGCATTATTACATAATCGTAAATTTCTAAAATATATATATCAGGAATGGTAAGATTCAGCAATTCCATTCAGCAATTCACATCGGTGCATCAGCATAGGAGTGCACGTGGGATACAAGTTGCATCGTTTTTTTTTTTACATATTTGCATTGGTAAAAATCACATTTATTTATTTTGAATTATCAGTCAATGTGCTACACTTTTATTATTTAGAAAGTCACCTCTCATTTGTAGCTATCATTTAATACGCAGATCGATTTCTCTTCGCTGAACTGTTTCTCGAGCACGTCCTCATGTCCTGAGAGTCATATATAATACAGATTTACATGGCAGAGGTAGAGCTGTGTTTTCCTGGAGACAGAACAGGAATATATATACTCCGCCTTTCTTTGACTGTTTTTTTTTTTTATTTTTTTTTAAGTGCGTGGTCTCGTTTCTTTTGTAACTATATTCTACCAGCTATATTTGTTTTTTTACCACGAAGGTGTCGATTTTTACACAAAAGTTATTCCGAAACATAAACAAACAATACACCCCCTGAAGTACTGCGACGTAAACAAAAAGAATAACCATCCAAATTACAACACTATTGTTTCGTTGGACCAAAAATGCTTCACGGCATGTTGTTGCAGCAGTGGATGCGTTTGTGATTCGTCGGTACAATCATAGTGTAAGTACCGCATTTTTGATGCATGTTGTTGGTGTGTACTACTTACACAAATTCAGCAAATACATTCGTTAAACGTTTTTCATTAAAAAGCAGTGATCTAAAATCGACGCTTGAGGCTTAAACTTTACGTTACTCTCGTCCCGTTTCATTTAATCTATTGTTGAACATTAACACCTCCGAAAAGTGGGATATCGGCCACGCTGGCACGACGCTGAAAGCTAAAAGGTTAAGAAAATGTTTCCATAGACAATAGCAAAAGAAATGTTACTATTACTATTCGTGGACAACAGAAATTATGATTTTTCTTTACATACACAATAGTAGGTTGTTAACCGTGTGTATCCATAGTTTTATTACTACATCACTATGACAATCTGTCAATGGTGGGTCCTTAAACAAGACCCTCACTCTGCTTTAGGTCCTGTAGCATGGATACTCTGATTCTAGCTTCCTACTTCCTTACAGTACTGTATTGTACTGGATATTTTTCTGTATTGTAAAATTAAAAAAATCTTGTTCTTCTCTCTTTTTGAATGCCATTTAATGTAAGAATAAAACTGGGAAAGGGTCTGAGCTGCCGATGGGGCAACCAGGTATTACCTTTTCAACTATAATATTAAAATTTATTCATTTTTGATGTTTAAATCCTGCCCTATTGTAACAGCGAGATGGGACTAATGAATTATATACAGCAAGACACACCAGGACATTGACTATACATCGTCGGTTCAGCTCGAATTTCCGATGACTGCACCCATTTGCTTTTCGTTAAAACTCAATAGAGAACCTGCAGGTGAAATGTTCCCCGTGTTTCCTTGACTAAATTAGATGTTGTGCATCAACTTTGGAAAATATTCAGTGATTATTTATCTGGAAGTGCTCTGAATACATTTCAATAGGCAACGGATTTGCTCCAATTTCCAATTCAGCGTGCACGTTTCTCCAGTGAAAAACCTAATCTTGTGCGGTCCAGGACTCTGATTCGATCCTGAGGCATATTCGCTCCTGGCATTAAAATAAATATCCTCATTTACCTCGGCCCCATAGATTATAATGATAGTAATTACTCACAGGGGAAGAAACCTCCTCCTGTGTGGAGTGAAATGGTGCATTGCATGTATAGAAAAGGTCACATTGCCATTGTTCTGGCGAGTGGACTTCCGTCTGGGAAGTCTCCATTCGAGATGTCACTTCTTTCCTACTGTATAAAGGACACAGTCACCCATTTAGCTCATTAAAACTTTTTTTTTTAATGCAGAGATATGGAAACCTACTTATATCAAGAGGTTTCTCTGACATTTATCTTCAGGCAGTGCTGGAGTAGGATGAGTAATTACTATATAGTAGAGTGCTGGAATGTGAGATGTGTGGTGTGGTGTGAGGGGGTGGTTTTATAGAAGATCTTTTGATTTGCAGACCAATATTTCAGTTTTGTTATTTGCAATAAGGAATGATGTGTACACACACACACATATATACTATATTGCCAAAAGTATTGGGTCGCCTGACCTTTCCTGCTATATGTGGTTCTTTTCAAAACTGTTTCCACAAAGCTGTAGGCACTGAATTGTAGTCTTTGGATGCCCTCTAATAAAATTTTGCATTCACTTGAACTTCAAAACCCAAAACCTGTTCCAGCATGGCGATGCCCCTGTGCACAAAGTGAGCTCCTTGAAGATCTGGTTTACATGCTTTGGAGAGGAAGATCTTGCTG
>JAAIIK010000092.1:1219524-1230804 GCA_014706435.1 Silurus glanis | reverse complement strand
ATTATTATTATTATTATTATTATTATTATTATTATTATTAATATTAACATTTGTGAACAATAACTAAATAATAAAATAAATAAAAGACTTAAAAATAAAACGCCTGCTTGGTTGAAATATACATAAAATATTATATTTAAAATAATTGTATTAAATAAATTGATTAAATAAAATGAAAATTTTTTTTTTTTTAAAGTTTACATTGTGTGTGTGTGTGTGTGTGTGTGTGTGTGTGTGTTTTAAATTTGATATTGAATATTCTAAAGGTATAATCTTCGTAACCGTAAAACTTATTTCAGCATACTTTAAAAAATTTCTTCATTCCTTTTTCAGGATTTTCTTGTTTTTAAGAGAAAGTCTTGAAGCTGAACATAAAACGCAAAAGAATCCATATCTAGACTGTCGTAAAAACGGAAGTGGCAGCGGTTCCGTGCAACACACTACAAATCGTATTTCTGGTACGGAGGGAGTAGTTTCTTTTTTATACCCTTGGCGCTGTTGTGTATGCTTTCAATAATTCATCATTTTAATAATTATAAAAGAAAAGAAACAGTGACAAGGTGTTCAAAGTGTGAGGCAGAGACTAAACAAACTCACAGAATGGTCTTCTACTCTAACGCATATCTCCATCTAGCTAGCTTTTGGTCTACTAGTACAAGTGATGAGAAAATGTATTGCTTCTGAATCCAAAGACAGAAAATTGTGTGCCTCATGATTTGTGGTAACAGTGTGAGAAGAGCTACATATTGCTGGAAAAGTCAGGGGTCACAATACTTTTTCCAAATAATATAAAACATCTATCATACAAAAAAATAAGGTTTCAGAAAGGGACCGATAAATACCTGCTTTAACAAGACAAATTTTACATTTGCAATTGAGCGATTTTCCCATATAAATATTGCATTTGAACAAAAGTTCATAGAGGCAGAGCACCGAGGAACAAAGCTCCGAGTCACCATAGGAAACATGGTGAGTTAATCAAGTGAGTTAGCACACGATTATCGGGCTTCTTTCCCCTCCGAGATCCAGCTCGCATTCCTGCTTCTGCATAATTCCTGGAGAAAACACTATTGCAAAGACGAGGTTTTTTTTTTTTTCTGGTTTGAGTAGAGTGAGATTGTGTGGTCGAGAATTTAATGAAGTTTCTATTTCAGGGACAGATGATCAGTATGCAGTTTTCAGAAGAACACATTATAGAGGAAGGTGGTAGAAGTTATGAAGAACACATTATATTGAGAGATAGATAGATAGATATATATAGTAAGGGGAAATAAGAATGCAACATCTCAAAGCCATTATTTTTTATTAAACAGAGATCTAATGCAGTTATTCAGAAAAAAAAAAAAAAAAAAAGATGGACAAATACAAAGAAAGCATAATATTAAAATCTATAAAAAGTTATTTTCTAATAAAGTGGAATGACACAGGAAAAGGTGTTGAATATGTTTAGGAAAAGCAGCTGATTCGACATCTCATGAGATCTTTCCCCAAGACCGATGCGCTTCATAATAATGGTACTGGTTACTGACGGATCTCGCAACTTCTGAATGCTGTTTGAAACCCCATCTACAACATGAAACATCAGTCCACCATCAAGCCTTTGCAGGAGCTTCCTGCAAGTCAGAACATTATTCAGGAAACCACTCTGAAAGACCCCCGGAAAGACCTGGAGGGGCAGTTATCACAGAGAAAACAGTAGGCAATGAACAAATAGGCAGCTCTATCACCATGCCCTTCATGCACGCTTACCCCGGAAGGCTCTATTATTGAGGAAACGCCATATTGTAGTTTGGGGCGCAGCATTTGGAACGTCACCATGTCTTTTGTTTTTCTTCAATAATGGAGCCTTACAGGGTGAATGTGCATGAAGGCCATGGTATCTAGAGGCATAGTTTTTGATTTTTATTTAAATGAACTAAAAATTCTATTAAAATTCAGATTTCCATCTAAAATGAATCGCCATTTGAATTGTTAAACGCATCCCTACATTAAACGGAATATTGTCCTTATTTCATGTAATTAACATGGTTATAAATGTTCCCTGCAAAGCCCACATGTTAATTATTCATCGTTGTCATCTCTTAATGATTAGCTCGTTTCGTACGATGCATTATGCAGGACTGCCTGCGCCGTCTTAAAATATTTAGAACGAATCGAAAGAACCCTAATGTACAGTGTGAATGGACAAACATCGGTAATACTTAGATACTAGTAAATAATACATGATAGAAGGATACATTACGCAATATGATAAATCTGATTCCAGCGTTTTATAGCGTTAGTTGGAGTCATTAAAAAGAAAAATCACACTATCGCTAGAGGATTTCCGCTTACGTTTTTTGAACAATTCCCAGGTTTAGATTTGAATTATTTTATTATAATAGGTTGATTTCTAACCACTACTGCATTGCTTTGGGATATAGCTTGGGACTACTATCCTACTGCAAACTTAAGTTTCTCCCAAGCTTTATTTTATTTATATATTTATTTATTTATCTATTTACTTTTTTTTTAATGAATATTTAATTTTATTAAATTAAGTGTTTTGTATAAGGTTCTCTTATGTTTTTTTTTTGTTGTTGTTGTTGTTCTTTGCTTTATCTAATCCAGCTTCATTTTTTTTTACCAAGAAGCCAAGTGTTTTGTGGATTAAAAGCATCCTCAGATCGCACTGATGCCACCACCATATTTCACTCTATAGATGGTGTTCATTGAAAAATGACCTGCAGTAAGTATGTACCACATATAACACTTCAAGGCCTGATACAGAAGCTAAATCTTAAATTATACAGTCAATTATACTTTAATTATTCAGTCCTCAGTTATGTAGAGCTCTGGTGCACCTTTCACACCAATCTTAGTCCATGCATTTTTTTCCTTCAATATGATTGTTGGCCACTGTGTGGCATTTCCCATCAGTCTCTGCATTGGTATTGCATACAAAGATGTTCGATGTCATATACAGTCCAATCTGATTTTTTTTTATTTGCTATACACTGAAGACGTTTGCATGCAAGATAGTAGATCAGAGAGTAAGTTATCAATATCTTTGTGATTTACATCTAGAATTAGCAAAACAATTAATTAACATCTAGATGTATTAAAAACTTATATATACAATATACCTTTTGTTTAAACCCATGCATTTCATTGGTGATCAGAAATAATGGAACATGGCTGACACGTTTATTTTTATAGGATTTGTTTATTAAAAGAATTTTAAAGCTGGGAAAAGATGGGAATGATTGGACGATAAGACAATTTGTAATGTCTGGGGAAAAAAGCAAAACAACTGGTATACTACAAACCAGATGTCACACAAGTTGAACCAGAAAAATAGCAGACAATAAAAAAATTGATAGAACTGTGAAGAAAATTCCCAAAACAAGTGTTGCAAACAAACAACCCCCGCAGTGCATGGGGGAAAAAAATAATGAAGCCACTGTTTGAAAAACTTTAAGAGTGGAGAAGGAAAGGATCTGATCATGATCCAAAACATTAAAGCTTTTTTATCAAGCATAGCTTGGGCTTGTTTTGCTGGCTTCTGGAACATTCATGGTTGCCAATTTACAAAGAAACGCATCCAATCTATTTGGCATGAACTCCATCATGAAGCGAGACAATGATCCAAAACGCAAGACAATAAAAGACAATAAAGAACACAATAAAGGACTTTATGTGTGGATACAAGACAATAAAGGACTTCATCAGGGGAAATAAGTAGAAGGATTTAAACTGGTCAAGTCAATCACCCAGGCCAAATTGAGTAGCATTTCATCTTTCAGAGGAAAACCCACTCCTGGGGGAATAGCGAAAAAAACTGCCCCTACATTGCAATAGTTTTGAAAGAAACTGTATAATATAACTGAAGTTCTAATATTGTATCTTTAACTTCCTTTATTATAATTTTCACTTCACAGTTTTTTATGGCAAATCCACTAAAGGTGGTTCTTTCCAGAAAATGGGAGCTTCAGAATTTTGAAAACGTGGGGGGTTTGGATACTAATGCATGCATACTTTTTAGGTTTCGACTTTAAGTTGGAGATTTTTTTGTAATATAACGAGTTTTCAATAAAGAAAAGTCATACGAAGAATATATTTGTGTAACATGTTTCCACCTGCTATCAAGTCAAGTAGGTTTTATCATCATTCCAACCGTAAACAGTGCAATACACAGTGAACTACAGAGAACTTCAACAACACAAAGTCTTGTTTAGTGCAAAAAACCTAACATGAGACAAGGAGACAGCAGACCCCCAAACTGTCAAAAACAGTAAACAGCATCCATCAATATTTTAGTTGCTTTTATATATTTAATTGCCTTGCTAATGTGCTATTTCCTCATTAAATTAAACGGAATGTACTCCATTCGTATCATCATTAAATGGTGAACAATTAATAATAAATTTTTTGTTCTATTTTCTTAATTTCTCTTGGGGAATTTCAATTTTCCCGCAATTTTCCACATCCAAATTCTGTCCATAAAATCAGACGTTAAACCAAATAAAGTCGACAATTAAAAACTAAAGTCTGGCTGCCAAAACTAAAATGGCCATTTCTCTCCCTTACAAACATTTATAACGAATAACGCAATATAAACACGAACCTCTGTTGATATTCTGAGATTGATGTCCTAGTCTAGTTCTAGTACTACTTTGGACCTTCTGATAACTATGCAGTAATTTGCATTTAAAAAAAACATCTATTTTGGTGCCTTTTGTTCAGTATTGAGGAACATTTGGTTTTATAAACCCATGGCACAAAAGGCCTTGAGGCTCGATTGTCCCTGACTGTTTGAGGAACCAGTGCAACCTATTCCAAATGACACATCTCTAGGGTTCCGGGTGGAAACTGATTAGTAGTAATGAGAATATTTGATCAGAGATTGTGTGCTGTAATAGAAGGTTCTAAAGAAGTTCCCGATGCGATCCAAAATGCCAGAATTTTATATTTGACAAAAAGCAATATTCAGGTAAGCTATTAAACAATTAATAAAAGCTCATAGAAAGCACATCCTCAAATCCTTTAAACTTGTGGTTCTTACCTATATCAGTGGATAATTTCTTCTTTTTTTTTTATTATTAGACTTATTGTACAAGCTTTTGATCCAGCAATATTGCTCGAAGGTCATTTGGGAGCACGGTGGAATATTGAGCTGGGGATATCTAAGGCAGTGTAATAGTTGCTCCAGTCACTTGGCGAGTTCTGCACCGCAAATCAACAACTTGTTTAGGTTTGTTACAGTGGCTCGAGAGAGCTCGGCAATGAAAATCTGTTCTTATACCCACATCATCTAAACACTGCTCCAACCCTTTTCCGTATGTGTATCCCAATACTAATTTATCTCCACCCCACAAACACTAATCTATCCCTGTGAAATTCATCTCTACCTTTTCCTCATCCACACCTCATGAACAGTTTGGACCTCCAAAATAACATATGCCGACCACACAAACATAACGAACCATCTAGGGATGTAACAGTGCCATTCGGATCCCACTTCTTGAAAAGCTTAAAATCGCTCCCCAATAAATTCTACATTTGCCGTTTTTGATCTCAGATGTTGAGCTATTTTATGAGTTGCTCAGGAGCTTCTGGTTCCACAACGCCAACTGAATGTATAAGACTGTATAATGATTGTTTTTCTTCACTCACTGTATTTCTCTCTTTCTGGTGTTTTGTATTGTTTTTATGATTTATAATCACACTCTTGATATCGACCAAATGAGCATGGGTTCTCCTTTTGAGTCTGGTTTCCTCTCAAGGTTTCTTCTTTATAGATTCACTTATATTTAATATATTTTGTTCTGCTGCTTTGAGAAAAAGTCCATTGTTGAAAGCGCTAGAGAAATAAACCTGAACTTGAATCTCAAAAACATTCTATCTTGGCCCTGTCTCCATCTTCACCCCCCACATACCCAAACACCATCCCCAATCTGTCCCTTTTTGATCCATGTCTACAGTCTCTAGCCTCAACACCAATCCAAATTTGTCCCTGGGCAATCCATCTTGTTTATTTCTTCACCCAGGATATTAAAACACCATTCTTCACAAATGTAATCCATACCCCAACAACCCCTTTATATCTTAAGCCTGTTCTTATGTAATCTGTCGCTACCCTCACTTGACCTTGAGTTGTTGCAAAAAAAAAAAAAGCAATTTTCTCCATCTCTACCCTCTTATATTCTTATGTATCCCAACACCACTCTCACCCTGTCTCTGTGTTATAAATCTCACTCCCAACAAACCCTACATTATCCCCGCTTTTCTCTTAGTTAAACCATCTTTACCAAAGCATATTTCCAATCCATATTCCCATTTCCATAACTGAGGCTGAAGCGATTCGCATCTCGATGCATAGTCGACGGTACGATACATTAAAAAGATACATACGAAGCAGCTACCGGTACGAGACGATTCACCCCAATGACGATGCAATGCGAAAACATCAGTACAATGCGATTCAGTGCAATACGATGCAATGGAAAACATGATGATCTGCAATTCAGTATGGTACAGATAGTCCGCTTTTATTTCTTTGGTTCAGACAGACGGCAAATCAACAAGTTACTTAAGTGCCGTCTGACTTCCAACGCATTGCAAAAATAAAAAGAAAGAAAAGATCAAATAAAACCAGATGTTTTTTTTTTTTGTTTTTTTTGTGTTCTGTCTCCAGGAAGATGCGGCTCTACCTCTGCCATGTTAATCTCTATTCTACGTGACTCTCAGGACACGTAGCATCAGTGGTGAAGAATGAATGATTTAATAATTTGTTTTTAAATCCGTACACTTTTTTCTTTTGGATTTTTTCAACCATTAATTGCCATTTGTTTAGCTAAAATAATAGAATAAAAGGCATTAAGGTTATTAGAATATAAAAGTCATCTGACAGGAATGCATTGTTGACCATAGACTTACATTTCAATTCATGGCATTTGGCAGACGCCTTTATCCGGAGTGACTTACAATTATATCATTTTACAAGTAAGCAGTTGAGGGTTAAGGGCCTTGCTCAAGGGGCCCAGCAGTGGCAGTTTGGTAAAGCTTGGATTTGAGCTCAACATTTTGTTTGGCAGAAATTTAGCACAAACCTTTGATACAATTTTTCCGGCACATCATTTATGAGCTATAATGCGTTAACATTTGTAGAAATACTGTAAACCTTTATCCCCAGTTCCTCTGTCTACACATTAAACAGTGTTAAGCTTCCTGGATGTGAGATGAAAATGTATTTTGGATGGGGAACAAAACATAGAATTCAAGACAAGGTGAAACAATGGGTGGTAGGCTTTTCGTTTCCGTAAAGAACTGCTTCGTTTATGCAAGCAAAAACACCCGAAAGAGACGAAACATGTTTCGATCGCAGGGCAAGTTGCTAAACGGAGATCAAGAGGGGAAGAGTGAGGACTTAAGGTCAAAAAAGGTTTGACGAAAATCAGTGGTACGTTTAGTTTTCACACGTTTTGGGAATATACAGACTCGAGCGCTCCAAAACAGAAAACAGCACAAGAAATCATTTATTTACTCCACCCACACCTTTCTGTGTTGGGCGACTACCGTCTGCTGCCTCGACATCATTACGAACTCCTCGTACAATGGAAAATCTTTGCAATTCAAGTATAAAGTATAGTCAAGTAACAAAAACTGCGACAGCAACTATAGTTATGGAAAGAGTAACAATTCTAAACACCTAAAGTTGCTAGATATTGATTTAAATACTGATCTTTCAGAACACGTCTTGCTAGCAAGACTAGCTTAGCCGACATGCAATTTTGATTTCTCCATAGGTTTTAGCTCGAATAATTTCCTGATCAGGGATTCTAGGTCCAATGTTTAAGGCATTTCAGCTGTTGAGTAAGCATGTGGTGCCTGAAGTATTTTTGCATTGTTTTTATTAAGGCTTAAAATAATTGGCAACATTTGCACATGTCTGTGTGCTCCTGGGTAGGACGTACTTGAACAGATTTAAGCTTGTCGAACAAGTAGGCGACGCACATCTAACAGAGGTGAAAAGAGAAAAAAATATATTATTCAGGTATATTCGCAGTAAAATTTACAGTCACTTTTTTAACAGCGGGGGAGGGGGGATTTTATGTAGCTAAGTTTAATACTTCTTACAAAACCTACTTAAATAAAAGTCAAATTACAGATTTGTAAAACTTCTTTATGAAAAAAAAGTACACAAAAAAACATACAGTAACACAAGTAAATGTAATTTGTTACTTTCCACCTCTTGATAATAATCTGATCCCAAGCTACAAATGTCCTCATTGTAAGTGAACTATAGAAAAAAAAATTTCAAGGTTGAGCAAAGGACTAGGCTGAGACCTGGTTTAGAAAATACTAAATAATACATAAAAAAAAGATCTCTGAGTTAGCTTCTGTGTGGCCTCTTTGTGCCAGAAACAGAACAGTCAATTGTTGCATGACTCAATTCACAATGCTGGGGAGAAATCAGCAGCTCCGAGAGGATTAAGCCTGACAATATTGCCCTCTTGGAGAATGGGTTCAATGCAGAGCAAGAGCTGTACATAAGAGGTACGACAGCAAAAGCCCACAAACAAACAAGTGGCTTGTAAAGGACGTTATTGGTGAGTCCCTGGTGGAAAAGGAAAGGAGGCAGAGTTGAGCAGGTCAGGGTGTATCTCATTACCAACTGCATGCAGGTCTTTAAGTCCTTGTTTCTTGGAGGAAAAGAAAGTCCTAGGATAATGGGTTCACCTCCAGGAGGAATGTTCAGTGGATATAAAAAGTCTTTGGACCAGTGTGACGAAAAGTATTTAATAAATGAAAATCCAAGATAAATGATGTATATTTGCAGTTAATATGATTTAACTAGCAAGACATCTTATGTGAAAATAAAAGGAACTGTTTTGTGGAAGGTAAAATAATCTTACACTCTAAGTTGAAATTCATATTCATAAAAGCAATGTGGGTCAGGTGATGAACAAGCAAGACAAAAAGCGAGCAAAATAAACAAAAAACAAAACAGCGGATTCGCGTTTATTATTACATTTATAAAATACCAGTTTTTATGCCGGTCGTATCATTTTATTTTGTTGGATTTATCCGCCACACCTTAAAGGACGGTCCATGAAAATATTGTCTGACATTAATCCGGTCCGTGGCACAAAAAAGGTTGGGGACCGCTGTATTAGATGAACTCAAAACAGGGAAGTCGTAGCTCATTGGTTAGATTTCTGATCAGGTCATATATTCAAATGCCAGTCCTACCACAAACTACCACTGTGGTTCTTGAGCAAGGCCCTTAACTGCTCAGTTGTATAATGACACTAAGTTGCTCTGAAAAAGGGCGTCTGCGAAACACCACATTAAGGCCAGATGATGGAAAAATTCAAATTCGGTGTAAACGTAACCTGACTTGAGAACAGAACAGCCTGAACCACTTTAAAAAATCCTCAACCAATCAGCATTCAAGACCTTCAAATGAATCCAGACAAATCCAATACCATCGGCAGACTTGCGACAAATTTCTGAATATGATAGACATGCTAATGTAGCGACTGGGGGATAAGAGGGACAAACTTATAATACAGATAAATTGAGTATATAGTTGGAAGCACAGTCTGCCCGCATCCTCCACCATTATATGTAGCGAATTTAGCTCGCAAAGAAAAGGGAATATTTATAAGTAATTATAACGGGTTATAGTTACTCCTAAATATTTAAATCAAGTTGAATTGACGGTAATGGAATTAACATTACACTTATTTGTCTGTTCGTCCGGCAAACAGACAGTATAATTTTATATTAATTCTATAAAAGAGGTATCTCCCTGGCCAAGAAAGACGTAACCCCCTTTTACTTTATACCGTAAATTAAATTAAATTAAATAGAGCATGTAGTTCAGACCTGATGTTGCAGGAACTTCATTTATGGAACGTACTCAGAGACCATCACTTATGAAAAATACGGCGTTTAATGAGACAAACACAACATAAAACTAACTACACAAACAAACAAACAAAAAGAAATAAAGAAAATGAAAATTAAAAATAAAATAAAAAGAAAGTTGAAATTAGGGAAGGAGGAAGAGAAAGGAAAGGAAGAAGGAGATAAAGAAAGGAAAGGCAGCTTACTTCAAATTAATCACATCCTAACTGAGAAATCGTCACGGAAATTTAAATTCGCCTTAATATTAAGGGGTTCAAACTTAACACGCATCTAAATTAGTTGGTAAACCGGTTACTTGCATTGACTTGACAAAAGAATCTTGGACGAGTCGGTTAGGATGGAGTCAGATGTTCTCCCAGCTTCTCCGGAAGATCAGAGCAGTTGGTGTTTTGAAGATAAAGCTTGCTGGAAGATCTCAAAAGAGATTTGAGATCTCGTCCCGAAGAGTCGCTGCTGAGCTGTTCGAAGCGTCCGACTCGCCGGGCCATCGCCTTTCCGGTCGAGCCGAGTGAGCGAGTCGCTCTCTTGACTGAACTCTGACTGGACCCGACTGCACTCTGACTGGACAGTGATTAGTTGGGTTCAAGATGTTTTAAAGGTCCTGAATCCCACCCATCCTTGGGGGAATGGCCAATGCTATGGCCTGAAATTTTGGAGGGAAAAACTTCCTTTGTTCCTGCATCTGTGGGCATGGTTTCCGGGCTATACTTGCTTTTGGAGGACTTTAAAGTTTTATTCAAGGTGAATTAAGACGGTATGGTACATTTCATGATCAAATAAAATGCACCATGGTTTGAAAAATAAAGAAACAGATAATTTTGCGGTCATTTGGATACTAAACATGAAAAGGAACGACAGTATAAGGCAGAGGTACATTAACTTACAGAGATCAGTAATTAACTGATGTTAATACAATGTTGTATTCTGATAAATAAATTGCACCCTTGTCAGGAAAGTAAAGAACAGATACTTCTAAGTCAATCAAGCCTTAAGAAGAGAAGAGACAACATTTAACACAGAGTTACATTGCTAAACATTTTAAGGTTTAAATGTTATTGATGTAGAGTTAAACACTTGCTTTATTTATAGTAGAAGGTACAAACAAGATGTATGTTTGTATCATGTGAAGTGGGACATTCTATTTATTATTTAATTAATAAAAGAATGCTCCCTTTTGGTGTGTGTGTGTGTCTGCATATGTGTGTGTGTCACAGACAGACGTACTGGGGCCGAATTCCGAGAGTGAATTGTTTTATGGTCTGAGGGTCGCTGTGAATTCAACCAGAGAGACCAGGGGGGTTATCTGGCTTTCGGGGTGGTGTGTGTGTGTGTGTGTGTGTGTGTGTGTGTGTGTGTGTGTGTGTG
>JAAIIK010000092.1:1201976-1219514 GCA_014706435.1 Silurus glanis | reverse complement strand
TGTGTGTGTGTGTGTGTGTGTGTGTGTGTGTGTGTGTGTGTGTGTGTTTGTCACAAGCAGCCATGCTGGATCAAGTTTCGAGTTTGGATTGTTTCATGAGTTTTATGAGTTTATTGTTTTATGGGTCCCGGCAAACTAAACAAGAGTTCAGGATTTGGTCCTGTTTAGTGTCTTCAGAGGGGGAGTGTGACACTTTACAGATATACCACCCCCAATAAATGTTTCACCTTTTGATTGAGATGTAGATGTCATAGGTTGAAAGGAATGCCTGGGACATGAAGTCTAAATGACCTGTGCCAGACGCTACACTAATAATGATCAGTCAAGCCTGTTTGGACTGGTGGTCCCTCCAGAGTGAATTGTTTTTCACACTTCTATTTGTTTTCTGCATGAATATGCCGGTCCAGATGCTGCCTGCTGGTGTGGAACACATTCAATATGCAGATGACCTAATGCTCATGAGCTGTCAATTGGAAATCCGTTCTGTGTTAAAACATGCTATAGTCATTGAGATTAGCTTTGGAAAAGCTATAATAGACCAGGCATCTTTTTTGCATGTTTAAGTGTAAAGTGGAGAAAAGATTTACATTTTCTTGCTTTATAGGTCAAGGCATGGCTATTGGACATTTTATTGTGGGGGAAAAAAATTCCAATAATGGATTTGCATAATATGCAAACACAACTAGATTAAGATTTAGCTGTTCCACATCACAATACATAATATTTAATACTTAAACTGTCTGTATTGTCTCGTATAGTCTGTTTTGTCTTGTATAGTCCAAGCTAAATGTGTAATGAAATTTATGTCTGTACTTTTGAGAGTCACTAACGGCTAGAACCAAATTCCTTGTGTTCCTTGTCAACACACTTGGCCAATAAACCTGATTCTGATCAATTTATTCATCCTGTAGTAGGAGGTGGTATCAAAAATTTTGAGACCAATGGTGTAACTGGTGCTATTCTGACCACATGCGTTCCCATGTCCACAAATTCATCGTTGACAGGAAGTTAGATCGAAGAGCAAATGTCAAATTCTGTGTAAAACTGGACAAATCTGCCACAGAGAGGTTTGATGGCGATGCTGCAACGAGTCATCGGAGGTCTTTTCAAGAAGTGAACATCAACAGAAGACGTTAAATCAGGAAGACCTTCAACAAGCTGAAAACAATTCAACAACTTGTGCATGATGATGGTCCGATAACGATCCACGTGATCTCGCTTCAGCACCCACCCTATTCGCTAAATTTGGCTCCTTCAGACTTCACCCTCTTTTCGAAGATGAAGATCCAGCTCGAAACGTCGCCGTTTTGACACTATTGCAGCGATCCAGAGCGAATGGCAAAAGGTGCGTGACACGCTTCGAAAAGAAGACCTCCAGAAGTGGCAGGAACTCTGGGGGCGCTGTATTGCTTTGCCAAAGAGGAACTTTTTTAAAGATGGTAACCCAGCCATTAGGGAGGCAGAAGCCAGTGCACTCTTAGTGCCGGTCCCAAGCCCGGGTAAATGGGGAGGGTTGCATTAGGAAGGGCATCCAGCGTAAAACATGTGCCAAAACAAATATGCGGATCACAAATGAGAATTTCATACCGGATCGGTCGAGGCCCGGGTTAACAACGACCGCCACAGGTATCGTTAGCCGACAGGGTACCGGTGGAATTTGGGCTACTGTTGGCCGAAGGAGGAGAAGGAGAGGAGGAAGACGTCTACAGAGACGGCAGGAAAAGGAGCAGTGTAGGAGAGTGGAGGTTCGGGTTGGTACTTTAAATGTGGGTACTATGACTGGTAAAGGGAGAGAGATAGCTGATATGATGGAGAGGAGAAAGGTAGATATGTTGTGTGCTCAGGAGACCAAGTGGAAAGGGAGTAAGGCCAGGAACATTGGAGGTGGGTTTAAACTGTTCTATCATGGTGTGGATGGAAAGAGAAATGGTGTAGGGGTGATTCTGAAGGAAGAGTACAGTAAGAGTGTAGAGGAGGTGAAGAGAGTTTCTGATAGGGTGATGAACGTGAAGCTGGAAGTTGAAGGGATGATGATAAATGTCATCAGTGCCTATGCTCCACAAGTTGGCTGTGAGATGGAGGAGAAGGAAAGATTCTGGAGTGAATTAGATGAAGTGGTAGATGGTGTACCTAGGAAAGAACGATTGGTGATTGGGGCAGACTTTAATGGGCATGTTGGTGAAGGGAACAGAGGTGATGAGGAGGTGATGGGTAGGTATGGCCTTAAGGAGAGGAATGTGGAAGGGCAGATGGTGGTAGATTTTGCTAAAAGGATGGAAATGGCAGAGGTGAATACGTATTTTAAGAAGAAGGAGGATCACAGGGTGACGTATAAGAGTGGAGGAAGGTGCACACAGGTGGACTATGTTCTATGCAGGAGATGCAACCTGAAGGAGATTGGAGACTGTAAGGTGTTGGCAGGGGACAGTGTAGCTAGACGGCATCGGATGGTGGTCTGTAGGATGGTTTTGGAGGCGAAGAAGAAGAGGAGGAGAGTGAGGACTGAAAGAAGAATAAGATGGTGGAAACTGAAGGAGGAAGAGTGTAGTGTGAGGTTCAGGGAAGAGGTCAGACAGGGGCTCAGTGGTGTTAAGGAGGTGTTGGATGATTGGGAAACTACTGCAGAAGTGATGAGGGAGGCAGCTAGAAAAGTACTTGGTGTGACATCTGGAAATAGAAAGGAAGACAAGGAGACGTGGTGGTGGAATGAGGAAGTGCAGGAGAGCATAAGGAGAAAGAGGTTGACAAAACAGAAGTGGGATAAACAGAGTGATGAGAAAAGTAGGCAGGAGTACAAGGAGATGCGGCAGCAGGTAAAGAGGGATGTGGCGAAAGCCAAGGAAAACGCATATGAGGAGCTGTAGGAGAGGTTGGACACTAAGGAAGGAGAAAAGGATTTACACCGATTGGCCAGGCAGAGGGACCGAGCTGGGAAGGATGAGCTGCAAGTTAGAGCAATAAAGGATGGAGAGGGAAATGTGTTGACTAGTGAGGAGAGTGTGTTGAGAAGGTGGAGGGAGTATTTTGAGCAGCTGATGAATGAGGAAAATCAGAGAGAGAGAGAAGGTTGGATGATGTGGAGTTGGTAAAGCAGGATGTAGATAGGATTAGTAATGAGGAAGTGAGAGCAGCGATTAAGAGGATGAAGAGTGGAAAGTCGGTTGGACCAGATGACATACCTGTAGAAGCGTGGAGATGTGTCCTTTGTTTCATTCATGAAGTACAGGTCCAAGTTTGTCATTGCACATCTGATTATACAACGCTTCATACTGTGTGTTTGCTGCTCTAGTTTTGTCCCTGTTTTGTTTATTGCTTTCTCCGATTTAGCATTTGACTGTATTGCAAGACTCAAACCTACACAATATGGCGTATGGGCACTTGACTTTTCCAGTCATACATATACATATATATACATACATATATATATATATATATATATATATATTTTTTTTTTTCCTCCCAAGCTGTTACTACAAATTTGGAAGCACACAGTTTTTTGTCTTTGGATGCTGTGGCGTGAAATTTTCCCATTCGTTGTTCCAGTATTAAAACTCTCCTGTACACAAAGCAAGCTTTATATAAAAGGTACAGTTATGTTCAAAATAATAGCAGTACAATGTGACTAACCAGATTAATCCAGGTTTTTAGTATATTTTTTATTGCTACGTGACAAACAAGTTACCAGTAGGTGCAGTAGATTCTCAGAAAACAAACAAGACCCATCATTTATGATATGCACGCTCGTAAGGCTGTGCAATTGGGCAATTAGTTGAAAGGGGTGTGTTCAAAAAAATAGCAGTGTATGCCGTTGACTGTACAAACTCAAAACTATTTTGTACAAACATTTTTATTTCTAGGATTTAGCAATCCTGTGAATCACTAAACTAATATTTAGTTGTATGACCACAGTTTTTTTCACATCTGTATGCCATGGAGTCAACCAACTTGTGGCACCTCTCAGCTGTTATTCCACTCCATGATTCTTTAACAACATTCCACAATTCATTTACATTTCTTGGTTTTGCTTCAGAAACAGCATTTTTGATATCACCCCACAAGTTCTCGATTGGATTAAGGTCCGGGGATTGGGCTGGCCACTCCATAACATTAATTTTGTTGGTTTGGAACCAAGACTTTGCTCGTTTACTAGTGTGTTTGGGGTCATTGTCTTGTTGAAACAACCATTTCAAGGGCATGTCCTCTTCAGCATAAGGCAACATGACCTCTTCAAGTATTTTGACATATGCAAACTGATCCATGATCCCTGGTATGCGATAAATAGGCCCGACACCATAGTAGGAGAAACATGCCCATATCATGATGCTTGAACCACCATGCTTCACTGTCTTCACTGTGTAGTGTGGCTTGAATTCAGAGTTTGGGGGTCGTCTCACAAACTGTCTGTGGCCCTTGGACCCAAAAAGAACAATTTTACTCTCATCAGTCCACAAAATGTTCCTCCATTTCTCTTTAGGCCAGTTGATGTGTTCTTTGGAAAATTGTAACCTCTTCTGCACATGCCTTTTTTTTAACAGAGGGACTTTGCGGGGGATTCTTGAAAATAGATTAGCTTCACACAGACGTCTTCTAACTGTCACAGTACTTACAGGTAACTCCAGACTGTCTTTGATCATCCTGGAGCTGATCATTGGCTGAGCCTTTGCCATTCTGGTGATTCTTCGATCCATTTGGTGGTTGTCTTCCGTTTTCTTCCACGTCGCTCTGGTTTTGCTCTCCATTTTAAGGCATTGGAGATCATTTTAGCTGAACAGCCTATAATTTTTTGCACCTCTTTATAGGTTTTCCCCTCTCCAATCAACTTTTTAATCAAAGTACGCTGTTCTTCTGAACAATGTCTTGAACGACCCATTTCAGGCTTTCAAATGCATGTTCAACAAGTGCTGGCTTCATCCTTAAATAGGGGCCACCTGATTCACACCTGTTTTTTCACAAAATTGATGACCTCAGTGATTGAATGCCACACTGCTATTTTTTTGAACACACCCCTTTCCACTAATTGCCCAATTGCACAGCCTTACGAGCGTGCATATCATGAATGATGGGTCTGGTTTGTTTTCTGAGAATCTACTGCACCTACTGGTAACTTGTTTGTCACGTAGCAATAAAAAATATACTAAAAACCTGGATTATTCTGGTTAGTCACATTGTACTGCTATTATTTTAAACATAACTGTATGGTTTGCATTGGTTCGAGTGGAAGATCTTGAGTTTCCTTCTCTAGAGCTTTAACCTCAACCTAACTGAACAACTTTGGAATGAATTATAATACTGACTGCACTCCAGGCCTCTTCATCTCACCTACATTAGCAAAACATCTCCAAAAGCACACTTCAAAATCTAATATCTAAAAAAGTAGAGCCTATTATAACAGTAAGTGGGGACTAAATGTGGAACCGGACGTTCAAAAAGTACATACAACTCTTATAGTCGAGTGTATAGTCAAACTTTTGTGTAATGTTCTATGTTATGACCTTAAACCTGCCTTACAGTTTGGATTTGTCCGCCTGCCAACTGGAATAACTACAATTTTTAAATGTATCTGCATCCAATTCAACCCTTTCCACTCATTACATCACACCGAGTCCCACTCCTGAGTACTATACTGCAATCAGAACCAAAACATTACATACTCCTGGCTGTTCATCTTCAGTGCTTTTTTTTCCACCCATTGGGCTCTGCCTGCTTTATGTTTGCTTGTCTATTTTTTTGTTGGTCATTGAACGGGTTTGATGGACTTCCCGGACCCAGCAACCTCCTTTCAATGCATCTTACTTGCGAAAGCGAACATTCAATTCTAGAGCGTACTGTAACTAGTAACACAGCTTAATAGAAAACCGTAGTTGCGATGTGACAGAATCAATTTAAGAGATTAGTGAGTGGCATCTTCCATTAAAATTCCATGTTCCGTTAGTAGGTCATGCATAAATGAATGTTAGATAACCACAAATTGCTCTGCTTTGTAGGAAAGCTCTTCGTATGCATAGAAATCTCATAGAATCTCTTTTTGGCCTTAAGTCACACTTAAAAGCTTGTCACCATTCCTACACGTATGCAGCAAGATACATGATAGCGATTGCATTCTTGTATAAACAATAAATGGTCTTTGTTAAAGTTAGGGTCATGACTAGGGAATACAAAGCAAAAGTCTGAAATCAATGTTTGTTCAGGAAACTATTTTGTGAGCAAAATATTTTGCTTTATACTGTTACTGTTCATAATTGAACCGCTGTTGAAATATTTGTGTCCTGTAAAATGCAAAAAATGTAATAAAGTGCACCCATTGAACAATAAAACTAAACACAAAAACAAAAAAAGAAACATTGAAACAAGGGTACAAACACAAGCATGACTCAAAACCACGGAGAGCCAAACAAGAGACAGTTTGACAAGTAATGGTGAGTCTACAATGGTGAGTGCAAACATGTCACGTAGCCCCATGAGGTGCATTGGCTCATGGGAAATGTAGTTGACAATCAGTGATGATTTCTGTTCAGTGCATTTCTGTTTCTGTTTTATTAAAAATAGAATTAAATAAATTAAAACCGAAATTAAAACCTTCTGTGAAACACACATTTATTCAAGACGTCCTATCTTTACTCAGATCTAAAAAAATTATAACAATATATATATATTTTTTAATAAACATTCGTTTCACTGATGTACCAAGTCTCAAATCAAGCACCAAAACCTGCCACGATGCAAAAATCCGGCAATTAAAACCGTCCGTGTGGAAACATAGCAAAGGTTCCGCTTGGTACCCTGATGATTAACATAAATTAAAACACCATAATTACTTTACAAGAATGTGTTGTCTTCATGCAGTATATTCTTTATGGTTTCACTAATAATAAACATACATTTGCATAAAGCGTGCATATTTATCCATGTTGATCAGAGTATTAAAAACTTGAGAAGTATTAATTAAAGATACATTTAGAACAGATAAATATGTGCGATTAAGTTGCAATTAATCACGAGTTAGCTCATGACAAAGCGATTGATCGAGATTATGTCTCAATCGATTGACAGCCCTCATATATATGTATATATATTATATATGCATGCAAAGATACATACATACACACACACACAAGAATACATATATCAGTACATATATGTAGAAGAATGCTGAGGATGGAGCCAGCAGGCAGGAGGTAAAAAAGAAGGCCAAGGAGAAGGTTTATGGATGTGGTGGGGGGAAGATTTGTGCAGGTGGTTGGTTTGAAAGAGGCAGATGTAGAGGACGGAGTGATCTGGAGACGGATGATCTGCTGTGGAGATCCCTATTAGGAACAGCCAAATGAGGAAGAAGAACTAGAAGTTTTGAATGGTCAATAAAGTAAAATTTACTAAACAAGTTGCCTTGTAAATAAAAAGATTTTGGTTCACACACTGCTTTTGACTGAGCAAATACGGTATTCAAAGTCAAACATGTTTTGTGCATAAATTGCACTTTAACGTGTCAAAGCTGATCCCCATGCATGCAATGCTAGCGCATTTCAATTTAGTTTTTTTGATTCATTTCTCATTGTTTCTTTTTTCATGCTCTTGCTTTTCCCCTTAGTTATGTTGCTTGCTGATCGCCCGAACCCACGCCTCCATTACGCTGATGTTCATACTTGTCGTTTTGGATTTGTTTGCCTGTGGATTAGCTGAAAATAGCTTCTGCTATCATGTGTGCTCTCACTGCATGACATGATTGCCATGTAACATGAACAGAGACAATTGCATGTGCAATTACCTCAAAATTTACATACCAGAGGACAACAAAAACATGAAACAAAACACTTAATAAGAAAATCCTGAATCAACAACAAAGACAAACGTGTAACAAAGAATACTGTGAAAGGTGAGACTTTTATATAAGTGCTAATTACAAGACATTCATGTCTTCAAGCAGTACCAATCCGGTACATCATGTGATCGTGCAGTGGCTGGTGCTAAGCAGTCCAGGTTCATATTTATGCTAATAACCTTATAAACGTTCATTGCAATTGCATACTCTCTGAAATATCTATGAAACCCGGTGTGTTTTAATTGCGTTGCATTGCCTACTAGACGTTATGCTAGGAAACAGAAGACGGTAGAAAGTATTTGTTGACGCCAATTTTTATCTGGAAGCTAATAGATGACTAGCAACACAGAGATGCTAGCTCATGAAAGTTTACGCAGTCTGAATACAAAATATTACACAATTTCTAGCAAATCAGCAAAAGGTATTCCATGTTAAATGTTATTAATACGGAAATATTAGCCGATTCTGAACCTCCTTATGTGGTTCAATAACAAATTCCTCTCATTACCACTCCTACACAGGCATGAGCATGGCACACTTAGCGTATTTAAATATCTTGCTGGGATTTTTGCTAGGATATTTGCTTTCCTTATCCCCATCTGATCCATTCCTGGCTTTGTCATATCACTAGCCATTTTTTTTTTTTTATTGCAGTATGCTCCTTTGAGCAAAGCGATTTAAACAGATGCCATATTATTACCAGATTAGTCGACGTGGGATGGTGTCATTACGTGAGGATTTATTGCTGAACTGCATGCGACATATTTCAATCTTATCACCCCTTCTGCCCTTATTCCCATTGCCAAGATGACAGGATAAAGAGACTGGAGTGGCAACCTGTCACTGTATCTATTGGCTCAGTCGCTTTGGCAAACATATTTAACCCCCTCTATTTGGGAAAGGTGGATGTCTTAAGCTGTGAAAAGCTAATACATATTCATTAGGCACCGTGATTAGCAAAACAACCGGCAGTGAACGTCGATGAGCCGGTAACACCTTGTATTTTTGGCACCGTTACATTTTTTGATTTCCTGCCATCCTTACATTTGGGACATTTTCTGCCAGCAGTGTGTTCTTTTTTATACAAATATAGCAAACTTGACAACGCTGGATAAATGAATTGTTTTTAGAGTATCTCCAGTGGGCAAACTGTAAGAAACACTTTTCAAAAATGGAATTACTGTGCAAACTCGCGGGGGGGTTACGTTCTAAGACCCCTCGCGAGTAACAAAAAATGGCGAGGTTTTGACTCTCTCCTTTTGATGGTTCCTTTTTCTAAAGACTAAATGTGGATTGTGATTCCCCTGACCGTCTGCACGATGCCTGGCCAAGGGGTAGCAGCAGTGATCTACATCAACCCCATCTTACGCAGTTCTAATTTAAGCCCTCATTGAGTCTAGTCGTCTCCATTTTGTGATGGATCTGAAAAAAAAATCCTACTCCATCTTGACCCCAGGCCATTAGACATGTTGCTGGCTCTGATACATTACTAAATTGAATATGGGAAAGTCCATGAAGCAGAACGTAATGGCTTTGTCATTTATTCGAGACAATTTGGTATTTTTCCTCCAGGTAATCCGGCGATGTCTGAATAAAAAAGCAGGTACCGGTATGGAGAGGCACCGGCGCTGAACTTAGCCGAGAATCTGGCAAAGAAAAACGAGCAATTACCGCGCTGGAGCTGCCCACTGGCATCGGCACATCCGCAGGCTTTGAAGCGACTGCAGATACCTTCAAAGCCTGATCCCTGCTTTGAAGATTACCCACATTTCTGCTTTTATTTTTTTCTCCACTAATTCAGATGTGCAGCTTATTATGCTAATGATGATGCATAGCTGGAGACAAGTGCTCCCGGAGACTCTTATTCATGGGACATTACGAAACCATAGATAGCCATACAGTATATTATCCGTTATTGTTTGAGTGCTGCGTTCATTCGACCTGCACCGTGTACCTGCTGCCAAGTCCCCTGGAGCAACAGCTTCCTGTGATTTGGATCCTTTTGAAAGCAACAGCTCAAATGTTTGCTGTAAGATGAGATGCTTGCTCATTTGTGCATCGAGAATGTAAGTCAGCGATCAGCAAATAACTGTTTGTCCCTAAATCAGATATCCTGCCATGGGTCCATTACTTGGAATAAGGAACCCGGCGTAATTGTTATTACAGTGGCATTTTGTATCCAATTATGTCAACTTCCTCTCGCCATTAATCTCTTAATTGCGTATTTTTTATCTCGATCAGATTCGGCATGGCTCGATAGGCCCTTCATGTCAAACAGAGGCAAACTTTAAAGTAATCATCAATCTCTTTCAGCTAAAAAAAAAAAATGCGTAGGGGTTTCAAACCGAGTGCTAATAAACGTTTGTATTGCGTTGAAGTCCAATTAATGAAAGAAAGCTTCAACATGGCATTTTTTAAAACCAATATGGTATGACGGAAATTACAGCCTAATAAAAGACCTTTGGTCACAAGGAACTGGACACAATAAGCAAAATGTCACATATTTGATATATTATTATAAATCCAAATGCAGCACTCTATTGTGCACGCAATGTTAATGGGAAGTCATAGCTTACTGGTTAAGGCTCTGGATTACTGATCAGAATACTGGCCCCAGTTTCACTAAGATGCCACTCTTGGGCCCTTGAGCAAGGCCCCCTAAATTTCTGTGCTCCAGGGGTGGTGCATTATGGCTGAACTTAGCTTCCTTCCATTGCTTGTATATGCAAAGAAAGGATTTCACTGGGCTGTAATGTATGTGTGATAAGCAAAAAGCTTATTTCTTAATTGATTGAACTGTAAGGGATATCACAATGAATCATCGAGTCTTTTATATGTTTGTCTCCAGCTGCATGAATGTTCTTTTTGTTTACAGGCCAATAATAAAAACTATGCAGCTTACATGGACCAAACAAATATTCAGTATGTGATCCAGTTAATGCGGAATTCCCGAGAGGCCATGCATTATATTCTTTTTCTTTCTTTTTTTCTAATCTTTACTTTATTTGAAATTTAATGGTTTTAAAAAGGTTTTTAAAAAGTCTTACATTTGAATTGGTGGAACCTGCTAAAAAACTTCTTTCTATTCTTTCCAATTATCCAAAATACAGATGGAATTTCATGGTGCTAATCCAACAACTCAAATTTGGAACAGTTCTCATTTATTAGATTCATATTCATCGGTTATCTCGTTCATATAAAATTCACCTAGTAAAATTCTGCATGCCCACCATAGCTATTTAGAGCATAGTTTATTTTGACCTTTGGCCTTTATATAACATGGCCATCATTACGTATGATCGAGCCACTCGTATCTAATGGTTCTGACGGGTAGAATCACTTCCTGGTTTGGGAACAGCACCATGCAGGACAGGCGAGCACTTCAGAGGGTGGTGCGGTCAGCTGAACGTAGAACTCCCTGACCTGCAGGACATCTACAGCACACGGTGTCGGACCAGGGCCAGGAAGATCGTGAAGGACATCAGCCATCCCAACAATGGACTTTTTTCTCTGTTGCGTTCAGGGATATGCTTCCGCTCCTTGAAAGCAAACACGGAGAGAAGGAGGAGGAGCTTCTTCCCGCAGGCCATTTGGAGTTTAAACCAGGAAACACCCAGGAACTAGTACCTTCTCTCTTTTCCTATTCTTAACCTTATTTTCATACTTTTTAGTTATACTATACTTAATACATATCTTATTTATTTACTTTATTTGTATCCTTATATTCTATTTTAATTTTTCACGTTTACATGTTGGACAGTCATGAAAATGCTACAAACTACATGTCGTACTCTGTATGAATGTGTATGTGACAAATAAAATTTGAATTTGATTAATATGTTATATACGGCTATTACTGCTAATTCCTGGTTGCATGAAAATGGAAGCGAGACTGGTAAACCGGTCCGTGTGAATTTTCACATGTTTAAAATGTTTTTTTTATTCGCCATGTATTATTCATTGATGGGCTCTTGAAATAGTCATGGCGTTTTAGGTTTTAATGTCTAAAATCAATAAAATGAGAGCGAGAGAGAGAAAGAAAATGTTTTCTCAACGTCCCTCCAGAATTAATAAATGGCTCTCGCACCATCAACAATGAGGCTTTTAGTGTGTGTATTATGCACTTTTTTCTAAGTGAAGGATAAAAGGATGGAGTGACATATTCTGTACTGCAATTACTGCTTTTAAAAGGGTTTTGCTTAGACAACGTCCTATTCAAGGTTGTTGGAATGAATTTAATTCTGCAACAACAACAACAAATAAAATGGAACGGTGTTTGGTTTACTTTATTTGCTCTGCGTATTGTTTTGTGTTTATTTTTCCGAGTTTCTTTGGGGCAAGATGACGATGCTAATGTTGATCATTCAAAATAAAAGTCTGAGCAAGGTGGTCTTGGTTTGGGTCCAGTCAAATTCCATTGGGGTTTGATTCTACAAGTGTTCTGTAATGTTAAAATTACTGGGAAGTGGTAGCTCTCTGGTAAAGACATTACCAGATAATTTGGCCCAGGACCACCAATCCAAGTTACCATTGCTGGGACCTCGAGCAAGGCCTTTAACCCTCAAGTGCTTAGTCGCTCTTGATATGGGCGTCTGCCAAATGCCGTGAATGAATTACTATGACATAACTAATGATCAAATACTTTTGCTCTGTCACATGAAATACTGTACGCTATACGGCTTAAAGATTATCATGACCTGACCAACAATCCTATAGGTTCTTTCTACTACTGGTTGGAAACACACAATTGTAAAGAAGTTCTTTGAATGCTGTAGCTTGACACTTTCCCGTTACTGGAACTAAAAGGCCCAAACCTGTTTCAGCATGACACCTCCACAAAGGTTAAAGTGGAAAAATTAAAGTGCCCTACTCAGAGACTGGACAATTTCAACCCTGCTGAACATTTTTGGGGCAAACTAGAACACTGAATTAACCCCAGACCCCCTTAGCCAACATCAGTACCTGATGCCACTAATGATCTTACATTTACACTTACATTTATGGAATTTGTCATATGCCCTATTACAGAACGACTTGCATTTCTCTCATTTGTACAACTGACCATCTATGGTGTTAAGGGCCTTGCTCAGGGGCCCAGGAGTGGCAGCTTGGTGTGGCTGAAATTCGAATTCACAACCTTCAGATCCAAACCACTAAGCTGCCTCCTCCTCCTCCTCTTGTAGATGAATGAGCACAAATCCTGGCAAAAAAGGCTAGTGGCAAGCCTTCCCAGAAGAGTGGAGTCTTCCAATGGAGCAAAAGGAAGACTACTGGAATCTGGAATGAACACCAGACCTCCTCAGCCAAACATCAGTACCTGATCCCACCAATGACCTTGTTGCTGAATGAGCGCAAATACCTGCAGCCTCATTCCATTGTTTAGTGGCAATAATTCCTAGAAAAGTTTAAGGTAGAACACAATTTAACCCTGAATGGACCAGGAAGTAAACCAAATATGTGAAATATTTTAGGTTGGGAGTGCCATTTTTCTGTAATGCCGAAATCCGCTAGAGAACAGGATAACTCTGATAAAGCAGTGTGCATCAAAGGCAAATAAGAAGGAGGCAATCATTTAAATTAGCGTCCAGAGGTAGTCAAATATGCTAAAGATGCATAGTTTTAAATAGTCCTAGCCATGATGAGCTCATTAATTTGCTATTAATGCAAACTTGGGGTGATTTAACAATCTGGAATGTATCCACAGTAATTGGCCACCAGCCTTTAAACCGCACTTTGATGGCATCCTGCCGGCAAACGTTATCCCAGAGTCTATTTCAAAGACTTGATTCGAAATCGCGACACTTTTGCTTTTGCTAACGGGAAGCATTGGTTGATGAGAGCACACTGTCGAGAACGATAGCAAACGTGTACAAGACTGCTTTCTTGTTAAACAGAAACATAAATAAGGTCTTGTACAAACTTCCCTGAAACTTTTCTCCATTTGTTGTAGTTTTTTAGTTTTTTTTTTTTTTTTACTTTTGTACTGTTTTCCCACACACAACTACTGGCCAAGTTTGTCAGTGGTCAGACAATATGGTCTGACTTGTTAAATTGCTAGATAGAGCCAAACATTTGCAGCTTAACAATGCTGGGACTTGAACTCCCAACCTACTGATCAGTAACCCAAAAACTTTACTATTATATACTTTAATCAGCCATAACATAAAACCACCTGCCTAATTATGCTTTGATGCAAAAACAGCTCTGACCCTGTATAGACTCCAAGGTTTTTGCTGAGGTATCTGGCATCAAGATATTCAGAGTAGATCCTTTCAAATACAAATTGATGAAATTGTGCTTTCATAGATCTGGGAAATTTGGAGGCCAAGCCAACAACTTGGTCCATGTTCCTGTAGAAATTTGGCCACTTTGACCACTTTGCAGCTATGAGGCTTTTTTCCTGGCCTATTTTCTATGAGCCAGCATACGCTTGTTATTCCATTTATTCTGTTAGATTGGACCAGACAAGCAAACCTTAAATCCACACATACGAGATGGTATCAAAAAGTTTTAAAACTAACGTGCTATCACCTTTAAAATAGTTCCTTTGCACAGCAATACAGTGCTCCCAGCAACCATTGAGCTGGATCTTTATCTTTGGGAAGAGGTCGAAGTCCGCAAAAGGCAAATCTGGTGAGTAGGGTGGGTACGAAGTAGGGTGGGGTTAAGGTCTGTCTGATCTCTCATCGGCTTCCATTGATGCGGGGGTGCCAATCAAAATTCCTCAAACAACTCGTTGTAGCATTGCTGTACATCAAACGTATGTCACGTCAAACATCTGTGTGGTAGATTTGCCCAGTTTCATGTAGAATTTCACTTTTGCTCTTTGTTGTAATTTGAAATGAAATCGCAGACGTGGTAACACACGGTCAGAATCACACCAGTTACACCAATAGTCTCGAAACTTTTTGATACCACTTCGTACATCAACAAGCCTTGGCTGCAAATTTCCCTGTCTACAGTTTGCGAGTTGCTTCCTTGGACCATTTTTGGCTCACCTAGCCAGTAGAATGTAACCCATTTTCAGAGTCACTCTGTTTTATGCTTGCATATTTTTATTCCTCCCACGCCAAGAGGTGCATTAGGTGGCAAGGGCCTGATGGCTTACCTGCTGTTTCCGTAGCAGTTTTGTTACAGGGTCGGGACGCTATCCGAATGGCTACCCTCCTCCTTTTGCAGCTGGGGTTGAGACTGTCAATGGTGGAGTACTTTATCCCCATTCCCACAACTGAGCCCCCATGGATCTTCAAGGGTCTTGCCCAAAGGCCCAAGAGTAGCAGCCTGGTATGGCCGGGACTCGAACCCCCACAACCTACTTGCATGTTTACCGACTTCCAGCACATTCAACATTGGGAATCAGGGTACTTGAGCTGGATGCATTGGCAACTTGATGATCCCTTATCTTGTGACCACAGTGGACAAGAGTGAAAACGGGAGTGAGAGTGCACCGAAAGGTAATCTGTTCTATTCATTATTGGTGGATTTCTGGATGCAAACAATTTGCGAATAATAATGCATGAATATTTGGGTATATTTTTCCGCAGCCTTGCAGAGCCCCTCAAGCAAAAAGGAGATTGACAGAAAAAGATTCTTGTTTTTGTTTTTTTTGTTGTGTCCCCCCCATATATATATATATATATATATATATATATATATATATATATATACATATACACACACACACACACAGACCTGGTTTTCTGAGTTTGTTCAGTATACAGTATAGGGTAAGCCTTGTTTTTACTTTTATTTATTTTGCTAAGCTCCATGGTTCTGTGTTTAGGCCTTGTGAATCTGTTCTTTTGTTTATGGCTGTGGATATACATTTTTATAAACCCTGCTGGAGAGGTTGACAGCGTTTCATTGAAAGCTTTTTATGCAGGGGTATCAAGTCTACGATAAGTTATCTATATAGTGCATGTAAGAAGTTTGGGAAAAACATCCTTTATAACGTTTTTTTTTTGAGACATATGCTTGTTCTTTTATTTAAGTTAAAGGCAAAAACAAACAAGAATTGGAGGGTCAATGACTGGAAGAAAGTTCTGAGTCCAAATTTCACATGTTAGACTGCCCCACCCCCACAATTTGGCGGAAGCTTAATGTTTTGGGGTTGTTTTGGAGCAGGGAAGGTTGGAGACTTGTTCCAGGTGCAATGAATACTGAACGAATATGGTTCCCATTCACATCCTTTCATCTATAATGCGGCTAATTGGAACTGACTTCACCATACAACAAGACAATAAGTTGAAGCATATGTCCAACCCTTGTAAGCATTTTTTGGATAGCAAACATCTAGAGAGTTATCCATCATGGATGCATGGAACAGTCTGTCAAGTCAATGCACATAAATCCTATTGAACTGCTCTGGGATGAACTGGATTGCAAGAAAAAACCTCCAAAGTATTTCAGACAAACTGTCCGGATGTGGAGAGCGTGTAAAGCTGTTATTCATGCTGAGGAAGGATTTTTTGATGAAAAGTTTAATGTTTTTATCTTTATATATTTGTTTGGTCAAAATAAATCTTCAGACCATAAATGACAGTTTAATGCATAGAAACAAAAGGAACATCCACGGGTCTCAAAAACCATACAAGAATAGATGTTTTCAAGCCTTGACACGATGACACGATGTCAGAATTGGAATTTATTTTCTAAACTCGTTTTCTTTTTATTGTCTTGTTTTAGACCAGGGCTGCTCACACGTTTTTTGGCTTGCAAGCTAATTTGAAAAAGTCAAAATGATCTACCTACATTAAAAATACTAAATATATATTTATTTAAATTATGGTAAATATATACTTTAATGGCTTGCACTACTCAGACTTTTTTTTTTTTTTTTTTTTTTTGTAATGGGATGCGATCTACACATACTATCTTTGGAATCTACCTGTCTATCACGATTGACGTATAGGAGACCCCTGTTTTAGACCGTTCTCCTGCATTGAAATTAAGTATTTGTAAGATATTGGGAATGAATCCAAAAGGATTTATCAAGTCATTTTTAATGAGCACAGATCTCCACAAGCACGCTCCAAAATCTAGTGGAACATCTTCCAAGAACAGCAAATGGGGACTAATGTGGAATGGGATGTTCAAAAAAGTTCATATTGTGTTGAGGGCTTTTCAGGACTATGCATTCCTGATTCTCTAAATTTTCCACTCGTACACCATATGGACAAAAGTATTGGAAGGCATCATGCTTCCAAAATCAAACGTGGTTCTTCTAAAAACCTTCCGACAAAATTCAAGGCAAACAATAGTATAGGACGTCTTTGGATGCAGTAGCATGAAATTTTTCGTTCACTCGAAGCTCCATGAATATATGGCTTGCAAGAGTTGGAGTTGAAAGATCTGCTATAGAGCTCCAACATTATTGAAGATCTTTGGGATGAACGGGAATGCTGATTGCACCCCAGGCCTTCACACCTTACCTACATCAGTACCTGGCTTAATTAATGCTTTACTGGCTGAATGAGGATGAATCTCCACAAGCACACTCCAAAAACAAATATAGTAGAACATCGGTTTAGAAAAGATGGGGTTTACTGTTAGGTTCTGTAACTTGGTGGAAATCGAGTCAGCTGATTAATCTCTGTTGAGGACGTTGTATTGTTGCCCAGGTGGGAAGTTGTTTTTGCAATAAGCAGAACATTAGCCAGCTCTGAGATAATTTGATTAAATATACCCTCATTTTGTGTGTGGTGTGTGTGTGTTGGGGGGGG
>JAAIIK010000092.1:1173160-1201576 GCA_014706435.1 Silurus glanis | reverse complement strand
TATATATATATATAAATAAATAAAATGGAATAAAGTTTTCAAGTTTTCTTTGAGAAAATGGACCAAAAAAAAAAAAAAAAAAGCATTTATTTTAATCAAACGCACATCAAACAATTGTGCTGCTCTTGATTAGAAATCAAACAATTTAAATTCATTAAAGAACAAGCAAGCGAACAAGTGAACGAATAAAATACAAACATTTGCCGGCCAAAAAATTTGCATGAAATTTACATTAAAATAAAATGCTCCAGAACAGTGGAATAAAACAAAATGTCCCACATCCACTACCTTGTTTCATTTAGAACACAGAAATAAACCTATATCACACACACACACAGACCATGTTCAAAGGTTCTTTGTTCTTCCTGAGATCTCTCATGTCTCGTGTTTGACAAAACCAAATTAAGATTATGACAGTGCTGCCATCATGTCCTAATTTGAAAACCTACATGAAAGCAACTGAAGGAAGAATGGCATTTTTTATTGCTCATTTTTTTCCCTCATACACATCAGAGGAAGCCTGAAATGTCTGAAATGCACCCCCTCCATAAACACACACCAAAAATGTACAGATCCTAAACGTCATTGTGTTCGAGTTTTCAACTTTTTACATTTCTAATGAAAATTCTCAACTTCTCGACTAGTTCCATTATTTCTCAGGACGCAACAAAGGCATGCATCGAGAGCCTCCTTTGTTTCTTGCACCAATGTGATGGAGTGAACATCCACTTGGTGTACAAACAGCTGAGTCACTACGGGTCTTCAAACAACGTTGAAACACTGACCTCTTCGTGAATTAGCTTGCTTTTCTAGCTACATTGATGAACGTTTTAAATGAACTAAGACCTACAGGTCAGGTCAAGTCACCTGACATTCCCAGCCATATGTGGTTCTTCCCCAGATTGTTGTCTCCAGATTCGATAGCATAACAATTTCCATTCACTTGAACTAGGAGAACCAATCCTGTTTTAGCATGATGATAACCCTGTGCACATAACCAGCTTCCTGAAGATATGGTTTACATGGTTGGACTGGAAGATCTTAAGTGGCCTGAACTTCTTATAGAACACATTTGGGATGCATTGGAACACTGACTGCACCCCAGGCCTCCTCACCTCACCTACTTTAGTGCTTGACTTTACTAACACCCTTGTAGCTGAATGTGCCTACACACTAAAATCTAGTGGAACATCTCAGAAAAGCAGTCTTTGGTATGTTTGTTTCCCAGTTAAAGTTATTAAAGGAATTATTTTTCTGTTTGAACCCTAGTTTTTTTTTTTTTCTTTGGTGCAAACTATTGCTCGGATGAGAATTTATATATATTATATATGTCAATTTAGGTGTCATTTAAATGTGGTTTTCCCCATAGCCACATATATTGGCAGTGGTGGGCAGTGGTTAAGGCTCTGATTTATTATTTATAAGGTTGGGGGTTCAAGCCCCAGTGTTGCCACTTTGGGTGCCTTTGAGCAGGGCCCTTAGCCCATTGTGCTCCAGGGAAGCTGATTCATGGCCAACCCTGTGCTCTGACCCCAGCTTCCTGACAAGCTGGGATTTGCAAAAATCTTTAAGGTAGTGGTAGCTCAGTGGTTAAGACTTTGGATGGTCGGGGGGGGTTCAAGCCCCAGTATTGCCAAGCTGCCATTTTTGGGCCCTTGAGCAAGGGGTGCTGTTTCATGGCTGCCCCTTTACTCTGACCCCAGCTTCCTAACATTGATATGCTGAGACATGGGAGAGTTGGTAGCTTAGTGTTTAATGCATTGAATTCTGGCTCACAAGTTCAAATCCTAACACCCCAAGCTGCCAATTCTGGGCCCTTGAGCAAAGGTCTGGATAAAAGCATCTGCCAAGTCATAAATGTAATATGTAGGCAAAAACAGGTAAAAAAAAATGCCATCATGTAAATGAAATCTCAGTAAATTCTCCATGCTGACTCAGACAATAAGCATGCCATTTTGCTACACAGGATCTGACACTTCCCAAGCAATGAACACATTCCTCCTCAACATATCACTTTTTTTTCCCCTTTCCCAAGTTCCCTTTCCTCACACTTCAAGTCATAATTGGTTCCTCCAAGGCTAAGCACTTATCCATGAGTGGAATATTAATATTACCTTGTTCAGATATTATAACCGGGCCTCTTGCCCCCAATCACTGCCATCAGTCCACAAACTTTTCATCAGGTTATTGTAGAAGCAAGTCCCGAAGGGGTTGTCCTTCCCACGCTAATAAACTCGAGGATCAACATAAGGGAATTATGCGATTAAGCTAATTGCAGTCGTTTCCAACGTGGTATTGTGGGACCTACGCTTCGTTATAACGGAATGATGTTGTTAGCAGTCGGACGAATCCCCTTGATGATGATTCATGACATAATTGATTAAATGGGCCTAAAAGCAGAGGCTTTTCTTAATGAAAATGAAAATGAACATAACCCCTTCCACGCAGATGCATACATTTTTTATTTATTTTTTTTAAAACACGTTTTTTTACTGACTGCCCTCCATTTCAAGCTGTTTTGGTTTCTCACTGTAGTTCAGTGGTGGGCAGTAATGAAGTAAATGTAAATCATTACTGTTCTTTAGTAGCTTTTTTTGCTTATCTGTATTTCACTTAAGTATTTCCATTTTGGGAGCCTTTCACTTCAGCAGATTTTAAAGTAACACTGTTTTCATATCAACTGAGTTGATTAGGCAAAGAGTCTTGTGACAAAAATTATAATAGGAACATTTTTTTTGTACTTTTACAAGATCCATATTTTACCCAGTGGATCACTACTTTAACTCAAATATACATTTTTGTGGGCTTCATCCATCACTGCTTGAGTTACTGCTAAACCTGGATGCACAAACAGACAAAGCTAAGTAGACTTACTGAAACAAGTCACAGGTGAGACTCATTACCCCTCATTACCCACCAGTTTTCCCTCCTTTCCTCCACCCACGGCAAAATCCTCGAACATGCCACAATACTGATGATAAATGCTAACCGGGTTTCGTAATTTGAACAGAATATTAACATGCACATAAATGTAAAAATGTGCAGAACCAAATCATGTGAATGAAACAAAACCACACCCACATTGTCCAAACCACACACTCATGGTCCACTAATGTTGCATTCATTTGATGTTCCGAATATGAAAAACAAATGCTCAAAATGTAAAATATTTCTAATTGCACCTTACCTATGGTTTGACTTTCAGTTATTTGGGGTTTGTTTGTGGGACTCTTGAAAAACCTGACAAGTTGAACCTAAAAAGTTCTGACTACACTTTTTCACTTAAGTTAAAGAAGTTTGGGCTCCGACATGTACTTAAGTAAAAATTAGCCTTTACTACTACCCGTTTTAGTGTCACGCTGGTAACTGGACCTCACATTATATGAATGCATCAATATAAAAGGAGTTCAGATTTTGCTACCTAATGAATGTATTCAGGCTGAAAATCCACCATATTGAATATCATGTTTACATCATTGACTCCTTCCGTTAACCCCAGACTTCTTGTTGCTTTCTGCCTCGCTTGTTGTTAGCGTCCTAAACTAGCCTACGTTTTTGGTGTGTGAGAGCCAGGAAATGATACACCAGTGATATTTTGAAAAATGAAAATGAAACAAAAGTAGAAAGTAGAGATATCTGTGTCCAAAAATTTAATGAGTAAAAGAAAAAAGTTAATAAAAAAGAAAGTGTAGTAAAGTTCTGATACCAGAAAAATGTACTTAAGTGCAGTAACCAAGTTTTTGTATATTGTTACTTCATATTTCTGCTTCTGGGAGATGCTAAACTGCATTATCTATCCATCCATCCATCGCTCCATCCCCACACGTCCTTTTTTTTTTACAATATTATTACCTCGGCCTGCACTATGATCTATAAGATCGCTAAATACGCTGCCATTTAATGCTACCATTTACTGTAGCTACTCTAAACACGTCACAGCACCACCAGAATGAACATTTTTAACATGGACATTTTGACTTTTATGTTTATTCAAAGTATTACTAGCAAAAACCGTCACAGAAATATATTATTGCTCATTTGCGTAAAAACTTACTCATTACATAAATAATCACTTCCGGACACATTGATATTCTCAGCCACTATTTACCCTGCAGCTGTAGCTGCCATCGTTCATAAAGCGTGTGCCCTATATAAATTCATGAAGTACTTACTCGGGGTATCACAAGGTTAAACGTCCTTTTGAGGTAAAATGCCGCAAGATCATTTATCCACTAAACTAGTTTATGTGCAAAATGTATTATGTCTCTAGTTGCCAGTCGAGTCAAATATTTCATCCGGCAGCCAATATATGCTAAAAACCTGCTCGTATCCTCTCTCTAGTGAACTCACACTATCTTATTACCCATGCAGCCCTGTAAACCGACACACTTTTACACTTTGTAGCAGCGATAATGAGCCTCAGCCGTCCACCATTGCAGCGGTCACAGCTATATGGTAGTTTTTCTCCACCTCCAGGCCAATATACAGTACAGAAAAGGGAAGAAAACAGTTTGAATGCATTTTTTGTTGATTTTTTTTTCCCAGCCATTACTTATAGTTAGCGGAAGTCTTGGAGAAATCGCCACCATCTGCTGTCGAGGTCTTTTTTTAGATAGTCTTTTCCAGGCAAAAATCTCTTCCCAGAGTTTTCTACATGATAATGATCTTAGGTGTTTGGCAATGCTTTTCATAGAAACCTTAATAGAAGGAAATATATATAAATATATACTATTAAACTTTTTCATGATTGTTTATGTTTTTGTGTCGTATGCCCTTGCACAAAAAAACCCACACGATTTGCCTTAATTCCGAATACGCAGGAAAATCGTAACGCATAGGGAAAAAAAAAAAAAAAAAACTAGGGGTCATATTACGACGTTTATATCGATGCTTGTGTTAGAGATGATATATGTGGGAAATGCAGCTGTGGCTCCAGTGAAAGGAGTCTTTTTAAAGGTTATACTGCGTTTCTTTATAATATGAATGATTTCTACAGCCGTGGCATCTTAATGATAGTGTTAAGAGGTGGACCCGTGCCTCCAGGACAGAAAGAAAGCACTAAAGATACGCCTCAGAGACTGCATTATCAACATTCCTTTAGCTGCTGCAACTCATTCCTTTACTTCTTCAACAGAATACTCAGACTAGCAATCTTGTAATTTCCAAGTAGAAATAAAGCTACTGTTTCTAAACTGTACACATTTAAGCACTAGGTCATAGTTTTTTGTGCCGTTTTGCTACCACCATATAAATAATTATAGTAAGTATATAGAAGTATAAAAATACTAGTGGGTAACGGTACACGTATTCGCACAGAAAAGTATCGAATGCGATACTTTTTTATGCTAGGAACATAGTTACAACATGGGTTACCTCATGAATGTATTCATTCGCAGTCTGGACATTTGTTTAGTCTCTGCCTCACACTTTGAGTGCATTTTTTTAAAATGATTATTACACTTGAAAGCATACGGAACAATGCCAGGGCTAGCGCAGAGCTAGTGCAGTGTCACTGTGGCTACTCGCTCCAAACTGGAAATATAATTTGTAGTGCGTTGTTTTGCTGGTCATCAATCACGCTAGCGATATGGATTCTTTAGTGTTTTTATGTTCAGCGTTAAAAATTTCTCTTTAAAGGAAAAAATCCTGACAATTCCGCATTTCGAGGGAGTGAACGAATAAATGATGGAAGGAATGAAGACATTTGTTAAAAAATTCACAAAATATATAAAGTATAAAAAATTTTTATATTAAATTTAAAACACACTTATAAACTCACCCGTATTTCCCAAATGGTGTCTAACAAATGTAAACTTTTTCATAGAATTTTTTTATTCATTTAATGTTATTTAATTAATATCATCTATAATTAAATTTGATATTAATACATAAAAATGTGTATTGCATTAATTCGATTTATTCTATTTTATTTCTAATAAAATATGATCATTTATTATTGTATATATTATTTAACCAAGCAGGCATTGTATTTAAAATTGATTTAAAAATGTAAGCTGTGGATCACAAATTTTAATATAATAAACTGCGTAAAAAAAAAAAAAAAAAGAAGCAATTTTAATGTTTTGCATTTCTTCCTCGTAAACGTACTGGAAATGAACCAAACCGTGACTTAAAAACCGAGCTACAAACCAAACCATCAATTTCTGTGTACCGTTTCACCGCTTACAGTTTTATTACACTGATAAACTTGATTAGACGCGATAAACTAAAAAAGTACTATACATACGTCAACATTTCCTATAGTACTATAGTATAGTACATTCGCGTTGCCATGTTGTTTCCTGTCAGATCAGGCCATACCGGGTTCGTCTCTTTGTTGTCTGCTGTTGGTTTGTGAAGCTGGATTTGTTTTTGCAGCTTGTCCATTGATTTTGTGTCAGGTGTCTTGGGTGTCTGTACTAATGGAAGGAAGATTTGCTCACATTTTCTCTCCCCCAGCTGGGGCTTTGCGTCAAAGATCTCCACACCTACGCCGATTTGGGCTGAAGCTTGTCTGTTGCATAGCTCTAATAGCAAAAAATACAGCATTTCCATTCCTTTTTTGGACTAAATTGAAGGTTTTATTTAATATACAGTATAGAATCTGATTCTGATTCAGTAGGTCACAGATAAAGAACTCCATCAGTCTATAAAGTCACTTAAAAGGAATATAGTTTGATTTGTATATATATAAGAGAAGTGTAATAGTAAGTATTCAGTCTTTAGATTCCAGAAGAGTCTTAAAGCAGACTTTGCTTGTACCCTGGATGAAGGTGTGACCAGTCAAGTAGTGGTAGACAATCTGATGGATCAGGTTGGTAAAAGTAGGGTGGTGTAGTGTGGTAGACCATTGAAACAAGTCATTTCGTTCTGGATAAGTTTCAGAGATGAAATGTCGCTCAGACCAGGTGCAGTAGTTCAATCCTGAAATGGCTAAGACTAGACAAGCACCTCTGAGACCTGTGTGGATAGAAATAGACAAACCCTTTTGATGCCGTAAAAGAGAAATCGGCATGAGCAACAGATGACGCAAAGGACTACCGTGTCCGAAATGGAGATCTGAGAGTTGTCCATAGATGGTTGGAGAGATCCAGGTGTTGAATCAACTGAGAGGAACAGATGAGACCTGTCAGACCTGTCGAGATCTGAAACAAGAGTGTCGTGTAGAGGGGAAGGAGAGGATCAGCCGAATGTCATCTGCCTAGCTATATATTTAAACATTTATGGCATTTGGCACTTGCCTTGAGCAGCTATGGGACTGAGAACTTTGTTTAGGGGCAAAAATCTCTCATGTTACTCTTAGCACAACAATTTATAGACTAGAACGATATTAATCTATGATATATTGAGGGGACAACAGTGGAGATAGAGGAGAGTTTTACATCAGGTGTTTAGGAAACAGAGGACCTGTCTTGGTCCTGTCACATCAACACCCTGGTGAAGAAGGCCCGGCAGCGTCCGTACCATCTGAGACGTTTAAGGGACTTTAGCGCCCGAGAGGGTGGTTTAAAGACTTTCTACACTTGCACCATTGAGAGCGTTTTGACTAGTAGCATCACTTCCTGGTTCGGGAACAGCACCAGGCAGGACAGTGCGGTCAGCTGAACGTACCATCCGCACCGAGCTCCTGACCTGGGGTACATCATGCAGATATATATATATATATATATATACTGTAAGTTGGCGATAAGTAGATACACCAAGCGCCAATCGAAACATGTTCAAAACAGTTTTAATCCATTAAATAAACAGGAACGACTGATTTCGCAAAATATAGAGTAAAAAAGTAAAATATTTCACTTTGAAATGTAGCGAAGGTAAAGCAAAAGTCTCGCCAAATGGAAACACTTTAGTAAAGTACAGATACACAAAAAAGGCTACCGGAAATAAAACTTAAACAATAAACCCGAATTGGAAGCACTAAAGAACACGCTCACAATCCAAACATGACCGTTCACACACTTCTTAACATCAATTCTGCATTTTTCCACACACCTTTCCCTCATTACAGCATCATCATCTGTCAGGTGTTCAAACTTCCCACCATTATCCTTCAACCGAACTGAATTTCCCCGAATTTTTACCCGTCGATCTTTATCAAAGTAGCGCGGAATTATCCTGGACCCATTTTTAAAACCGGATAACATCTCGACAGTGGTGCCTGAACATCTGGAGTCCTAAAATTCAGCAGTAATTCACAACTATATGAAGTCACTAAAAAGAAACATGCGTCAGAAACGTGCACCTGCCCAACGACGGCTCGTTAAATGAACGGAAAAGTAAATCAACAGCCGTAAAGTTCCCACACAGGACATAATGATCCTTTATTAGCCTTGTTACTGAACATAAATCGGTAAATACATCTTTATACTTAAATATATGTTCAAAGTATATTCAAAGTTATACTGATTTAATGTATATGTGTCGAATAAAGGCTATTCTTTCTGGTTGTTGATTAGGATTGAGTGTCTTCGAGAGAGAGAGAGAGAGAGAGAGAGAGAGAGAGAGAGAGAGAGAGCGCTGCATCTAGTCCTGTTCTTAAGGAAGAAAAGAACGATAGCACTATTTAATCGGACGAGTGTGTGCATGTTTGTACGTGCACGCTTTAAGCAAATAGCATTTCTGCACGCAGAAGTGTAAAATGAAGTGAAAAGGGGTGTGTGTGTGTGTGTGTGTGTGTGTGTGTGTTGTGGCACAACTGTGGGAAAAAAAAAGAGCAAAGGGGGAAATAAGGACGTGATAAAGCAGGAGAGAAAGAAGACATTTTCCATTTGAAAAGGTTTGGCCTCATACGCAAATACACACACACACACACACTCGAGCCATTAGGCTTGGTAATGACTTTGAGATTGAATTGCAAGGTTGTTTTATGCAGAAGTGTGCCATCGTGCACATGCAAAAAAAATATATGAAAATGCCCTTTGCCTCACACATGCACAAAACAACGCAAACCAAAAAAAACAAAACAGGTGACTAATAGTAAGTGGATGATTTGAGTACAGTTAGTTTAGGGTGCATGAGGTACGTTAATGAGCGTTGAATACAAATCGAACTCGCCGTTTGACCGATTTTAAACAACTGAGCTACTGTTAACTTTATCTACAGTAATGTCTCCATATGGAGTTTCAGAGCGGTCGCAAAATGCGGTAAGATGATCGCGTTTCCATTAGGATGCTCCTTTTCCAAAAGTTTAACCTTAGCACACACCAGTGGAAGGCCATCAGGGCCAGCAAGGCCTTTGTTGCTGGCCCAAACTCTCTTAATCTCAGAATCACTGATTTATTAAATTAAACTGAAAAGTACATTCTCTTTATTTTCTATCGTTTCTCTCACTTGAGCTGCTACAAGGAGTTTGTGTCTAGGTTGGAGTTTCTATCCAATCAAATTTCAGCCATCAGGAGTCATCTCTTTAAAATGAATGCTGTGAGCTATTGCTTATCCAGTCAGGGCTCGCAACCTGCATCTGTAGCAATCTGCAAGATTGGGCCTGTTTTATGAGGTTAATATCGATGCTTCTGCTAGAGATGATGTATGCAGTTGTGGTGGCTACAGTGAAAGGAGACTTGTGTTGAATTGTGGTCATTGGGTTTTTTGCTTCAGTGATGCCATTCATTCTCGCTGTGTGAGATTCCTGTCTGTGATGCAGCGCTCTGTTCTACTGCGTTTCTCTATATTGTTTTTTTTTTTTTTAATAGCAGCATGCTGTACGTACTTTATACTCTAGGGTTGCCACATCTGTACAAATGCAGCCCTGTTCACCAAACAGTAATTAAATGTATTTCCCTAATCGGTTTCAAAAATTTTCTTGTATTATTTTGTATTTTGTATCTTTACACTTGACCATAAGATTTGAGTGTACTATTGGAACATCGTATTCCACACTTAGCTTCCATGTTAAAATAACTTCCTCTTCTGGGAAAATGTTCCACTAGGTTTTGGAGTGTGCATGTGGAGATTTGTGATATATTAGTAATGTCAGCTACCGAGGCAGGTGAGATGAAGAGTCCTCGATTGCAGTCAGCATTTCAAGTCGTAATGTTCAATAGGGTTTATAGATCTACGGCAGGGGATCTTCCACTCCAACCCATGGACACCATATCTTAATGGAGCTGGCTTGGGTCTCCTTGTTTATGTGAAAGGAATATTTCATGCTAAATCGTTCAGAGACATCCTATACGATTGTTTGCCTCTAATTTTGTAATGGCGTTAGGCAAAGAACCACATATGGATGAAAAAAATCTGTTTTATTTATTTTTTCATATTTTGTACTGTAGCTCTAATATACACCTGATTTTGGATTCAGACAAAAAGATGTTTTAATGGTCGAAAATGTAACGAGGCCTGGGGTGCATTCAGCGTTCCAGTAGATCTCAAAGGTGTTTAAAAGGGTTGAGAGCTCTGGAGCAGGAGAGCCACACCCCCCCCCCCCCCCCCCCCCCCCCCCCAAAGCATATCTTTATGGATTTCTGCACAGGGGCACTGACATATTGGAACAAGTTTGTTTTTTTAGGTGGGTTTTTTTTTTTTTACCATTTTTTCTTCTTGTCACCTGGTGATGGATGTCTGCTGTGGCTCACACTTTAATGCTTTGCTTAGCACTCGATTGGAAGTCAGTCCTTCTCGACTTGCACGATACACACTCTATACCACAGCCGTCATATTCTCTTGTCATCGGTTCACAAAAACAATGGGGATTTATTTTTTATGCTAGAAAATACACTCTATACTGGAGATTAAAAAAGCTTTTTTTTTTAGCATTTCTCATGTAGACACGTAAAACATAGCTTTATGAAAAATTGACATGATGGCGGATTGACATTATGGTAGCGTCTCACTCTGAACACTATTTGTTCTTTTCTGGTCGTCTTTCTTTTCCCGCTTTACCCTTTTTTTATCCACCACTCATCTCTCCAGCACACAACCCCTACTTGCTTGCCTTTAATATCAGGTTAGATGACAGGCATATAATGCATTTCTTTGCTTGTTTTATTTATTTTTTACCAAGCCACTCCATCCACATAATGCAACTCTGCCTGTTTGTGTCAGTCCTTGTTTTTCTTAAAAGACATCAAATCATACCATCTCTTTCCTTCAACAATGCTGTAAAAGCTTGTGCTGTGGCAAGAACTCGGTTTGAGCCTATAGCATGAAAATTATACACGCCGATGTTGAAGTTCATCAGTAACAAATTTTCATTACTTTCCAAGTTAAGTGCAGTTCAGTTTATTTACGTCGAGGAGTCTGAAGGCTTGTGAGAAAAACACTGTCACGCAGTGTGCATGTGAGGCCTGAACGCTTCTCTACCTCTCTTCAGACGGCAGGAGAGTGAAGAGTGTGTGAGTGGTTTGTGTGATTAACCACAACGCTGGTGGATTTACGGATACAGCGTGTGGTGTAAATGTTTATGATGGAAGAAAGAGAGACCCCCGATGATTTTCTCCGCCGTCCTCACTATCTGCTGTAGGGTCTTGCGATCTGAGACGGTGCAGTTCCAAAACCAGGCAGTGATGCAGCTGCTCAGGATGCTTTTGATGGTTCCTTTGTAGAAGGTTATTAAGATGTGTGGTGGAAGCTGTACCTCTTTTAGCTTTCTCAGGAAGTAGAGATGCTGCTGGGCCTCCTTGTTACAGAGCTGGTGTTGAGGGAAGAGATGAGGTTCTGCAACAAGTGAACACCAAGGTATTTGGTGCTCTTCACGATCTCCTTTGATCTCCGTTGATGTTCAGCGGGGAGTGATCAATTTGAGAATTGAAAATTGACAATATTGCATTGACAGCAAGTCACACTGAGGCAAAGTTGTTCTGGAAAATCCTTGAAGACATGGCGACTTCGTTCTGAATAAACCCAAAACAGTCAAGATGCAAAGTGAGGGAAAGTGCCCAGCAAGTTGCATCGACCAAGGACCCTTCGTCGGCTAACGAAAATCCAATCGAATAACTTGGAAAGTGATGTGACGGCTCCCTAACAGGCAGAAATAGCAGCAGTGACAAGCGGATAGAATAAACGGAACCTCAATGACGATTGAAAGCATGGCTCTAGCACAGATTGATGGCAAAATCAACAAGACGGTTGATAGATGTATGAAAATCTACTTTCTTCAGTGGACCTGGCCAAGGCATTAGTCAATGACACAGGTGGCAGAAATAGAAGCATCCTGAAGGTATGCTGTATTATTTGTCAGCGGTTGAGAAGTTGTCCAATTCTGAACGAAAACCCGTTAACCATTTAGATTTTTCATGCTTTTTTTCTTTGCCATTCTGACAGGTGGGTATCCTTTAAATTGCCTAATGATAAGAATCCTTGAAATCAACCATAGTGTGTTTTTGGAATACAAAGTGCAGACATAGCATTAGTTAGATGCATTATCTAGAACGCCACATGTCGATACTTATTCACATTACATCCAGTGAACCGAGTCTAATGTACTTTAAACACAATTTCATCCACGTCTGAAGATATGCCTCGGGCTGATTCATCGCCACTGTGTTTCCACAAATTCAGATGCCGAAAGGATTTTTCAGATATAGTGAGAAAAAAGTTCAAGAAACCTTCTTGATAAGCTCTAAAACACACAAACTAACTGACAAATAATTCATCAGGTGATGAATTACAAAATGAGCTTGCAGTTTAGTGCAGATGAGGAACCTCTGATCTGGGGGACACTCCTAAACGCAAGCCCCCTAAGTACAATGTGTCTTGCAAATTGTCCCGATTTCTACAGCACTACTGCAGCTTTCCTGCAGGGATTTTTAGACATGCTATGTTAAAGTCGTTCACGGTGGCCATTGATGCTCTTTACAGCACCGTGAATGCTGTCTCACTGGGGATCATAACCTTGTCACAACCTTTAGAAAAAAGATGCAAGGCATCTTCACAGCTTTCTTCCCAAGAGCACAGAGTGGGACATCGTACTAGCAATGGAGCCCCTCAAAAAACGTATTATTCCCTCTACAGGCAATAAAACCATTCAATAAAAAACATTTCAGAAAAAAAAAAAGAGAAGGAGAAGTGCATGTCTTAACTTGTAGCTCATGTTGCATCCATTGGATACTGGAATCACCTCATGAAAGAGCTTTTAAAATCATGGAACCTACTTTGTTTCACACAAGCAAGAGTTGGATGCATTTCAAAATACTATGCAAAGTAAGATTTTGGCCAGACAGCAGTTTGTTGATCATCAGGTCGTCTGGGGACCGGTGCTGAGAGGATCGGGCAGCAGTCGAAGGCGGGGGCCTTGACAACCCGATCCCTGGACATGGAGAAGTGTCTAGGGAATCTGCTTAGACTGCTGCCCCCGCGACCCGAATTCGGATAAGCGGGAGAAGATGGAATGGAATGGAATGGAATGGTTTCAGAATTGTACGTTTGTTAATTGGTATTAATGAAATTGTTTTCTAGTCACTGACTGCACTTTCTAAAGCGCTTAAAAATTGAATGTGTAGAATTTCTGAACCTTTCAGAACCTTTCTGACATGCATACTATTTCCAGGGCTACCATACTATCCGCATCCAAAAAGGATCCCAAAAACAGTTTTTTCCCCCTAAAACTGTTTGCTCACCAAGGTCAGCTAATGATCTTGAATTAATATTTGCCATAAAATAAAATGATTGAGTACGAATAAAAAAAGCAACACCTCAGGATCAAAATCAGCCATGTACCTGCATCTTAATGACAAAGGACACAGTTTTGAGGATGAAAAGGCATCTTTGGACAGAGAAGATTTTTTGAGACAGGAGTGACAAAGGCCATCTATGTCCAGGTGCAAAATCTGCTCTCTCAACTATCCCTAACAAAATCAAGACCAGAACCCCTATCAAAAAGCCCCTTCCCATCCACTCCCACATTCGCCGATCATGACCCTATACTTTCTTTTTCTTTTTTTTTTTTTTCTCTCTAGCAAGTACATCTGAATGACTTCCCTTACTCCTGACACCCCCCCCTCTCCACACTTACCTCCCACTTGTATCTTAACGAGGCTATCCAGGGAGGGGAGGATTCTCAACCCTGGAGCATACAGATTTGTGGAATCCTGCCAACTTCCCCCTGACAAAAGAATTTGCTCGAGAAGTGAAGCATTTCGATCCACTCAGATAAGAGTCCAGTTGACAAGATTCACTTCCAGATAATGAATACAAAAAAATGTATAAAAGAAATAAATAATCCATGTGCTGCCAGTTGAAATGAAGCCTGGGAAAAAGCACACACCTGGCAACCCAGTCCATTAAGCCATGGTGTTAAAGAGCTGATTTTGAGTGGCGGAAAAATGGTTGCTCAATATTTTTTGCAAGTTTTCACTTTTTTTTTTTTTTTTTAAGTTTTTTCGTCACTCATATTTAATAGAAAAGAACATGTAAAAACAAGAATTTCAAAAAAAGTAAACAGAAGCAGTATCAGAATCTAAAACTCTTTGCACTGAACCGACACTGCGAACGACCTCTTATTCCAGAACGGCTTTTTTTTTTTTAATCACAGAATTGGCACAGGAATAGGTTTGCGTAATTAAAACCCGAAAACCCTGGCAGGTATTAAATCAATTTAGAGGTCTGTCTTCTAGGAATTCGGGTCGAGGAAGGTTCATCCTCGGATTGAAAATGAAAATGCATTTCTGTCGCGAGTGTGAAAGTCACATTCTGAAAAGTCGCAGGATGGCGGGGCACGTAGTTGGAAACGTGTGAGATAGAAAAAGGCGCTGTCTGTAATCGTAGGAGTTGCAGTTTTGTTGTGTGTGTGTGTGTGTGTGTGTGTTTTCAGTTCAGGTCAACATGGAACACTGCTCTGAGACATCAGGCTGACAGCCCGTGCTGCTCTGGAGGTTAGCGTGTGTGCTTAATCAATGTGCTCTACCAGGAAATGTTAAGAACGTCATATTCCTGCACTAATTGCTAAAAGCCAAGCTAGGGCTGCTTTTTTTTTTGAGAATTGATATGGGCACTGCCATTTTACTCGGGCTCATGTGTACGGTTTTTCACTTAACCCATGAAAGATGTTTTTGTCTTAGGAATAGTGATTCTTCTAGATTTCTAGTTCATTACTAATGAAACAATTGATGTAAAGGTAGAAGGCCTGTATACTTCTCTTCGCAAATGGGGGTCAGAGATGATACAGCCCCTCTAAAGCACAGAGGGTTAAGGGCCTTGCTCAAGGGCCCAAGCCTCAACCACTGACTTACCACCTCCCATAGACCAACCATGTGCAAGTAATATACCCTATGCAACACAGGGTACTATTTTGGCCAGACAGCAGTTATTTATTTATCAGGTCTTCTGTGATCTGAATAAATAACACTGGTCTACAAACGGAAATGATTGACCTCTGAGATAAAACGTGCAAATTTGTACACATTTTGATTAGATGATTAAGAAAACAGGTGATAAATCTGTTCAAGCCCTGGTATTGCCAAGCTGTCACACTTGGGGCCCTTGAGCAAAGCCTTTGCTGTATCATGTCTGACTCCAGATTCCCAACATCGCTGGGATATGAGAAGAAAGAATTTCACTGTGACGAATATTAAACACCTTTCTTTCATTTTCACTAGTTCCAAGAGGTATCTTTTAAACCTCAGGTCGCCTAGAAAGCCAAAGCCGAATCCAGCACCCTTCTACCTTTCAGCACTTATCTGACCTATATAGGGTACAAGAAAGACTTCCATGCTTCTAGGCTCCATAACCATGCATAGAATTGCGCTGTAATTTGTTCGAAATGCTTACTGCAATGCATAACCCCACGTAGCAGCATCTTCCAAGTCCTTAGAATGCATTTGTACAGGTATACTGACTGACAAAATAGCATGTTGCTATATAGAAACATCTTGATGGCTAGATTTCTGTAGGTCTATAATCCATCAGTTCGGAACTCGCCTTACAGTTTAGACCGCTCCTGCAGTGCCCCTGTCTATACCTTTGTTCCCGAACTTAAATAAAGACCAGATTCGCAGGTTTTTTCAAAGCAGTTTTCAAAGCATTACTTGGATTGCTAGGTCATATTTTCTCGCCTCCTCAGACGACACTCCACCTCCGGGCCTCTTCGCACCGCTTTTGTCTGCTCCACATTTTAATTAAAAGTTTAAGGGTCATGCGCTCGCTCTTATGGCCTTGATGCTGCCCACAAGTTCATTCTTTCCCCAACGATTGACAGTAAATCTCATCTTAAATACCGATATTTGATGTACAGGCACACGGAAGGGCCGCAATACCTGTGGATAAGATCCGTGGGTTTATTGCATCCTATACCACAGTGGGTTTTTTTTTTTTTTTTTTATCTGATCGCATGGTAGATCTGCTTTCAAAACATCATTTCTACAGTCATTTCTTGCACATAGAGACTTGAATGGCGGATGCTCCATATCATCTAAGCTTCATAGTAATATAGCAAGAGCCGTTATTGAAGTCTCATTGAAGCTTGTTTGAAGTTTGCTACACAATATTTGAATCATCAACATGGCTTTGCTTTAATAATGAAACCTTCCAGGGTGCATTGAGACGTTGGCGATTGAGTGCATTGCCAGTTTAGTTTTCTTTGAAGCGTATTCGTATGCACACTGTGTGATTTTTTAATAGTCCTTTGCGATTTTGCTTGTCAGACTGTACGAACATGATGCCAATGTAAACCACTCAGGGGTCTCTTTTGTCCTAATTTTAGAAGGTACTACAGTCATAAACTGACCCACACAAGAAAGAACTAGTCAGCTGACACGTTCAGGCCGACATTCTTGTTCATGATATGCCTTGATAATAAAAACGTCTTAAAGTCTTAAAGTCATTGCAATAATTGCGTCATCAGGTTCGGCGCTCCTATTGGATTGGACATTATTCGGTCTCGATCTTCCAGGTTTTCCGGTTTTGCGACGTGCACTTCCGGGTCGGCGGCCATTTTGGGGTTTTTCCCATGCTGCCTGGTATTCAAGGACTCTAATAACTCTCCATCTCTGCCAGATTATCTCACGGGTCTCCTCGGATTTTTTCTGAGATTCTCCAGCCCTTAATCCCCTTTTTCCTGCTTGGCTTTAAGGACTTTTCCTTTTGGTTTGAGTCTCTTATTTAGGAGGAGGAACATTTAGGAGTTGTGAAATCTGGTGGTAACCAGTGCTGCTGTTTTGAGGTACAACCATCTTCTTGTAAAGGTTTTGGGAGTGCGCTTGATGAAAAAATAGACCCCATCAACATGCACTAACCAATCTGATTGTAACTTGCACAGGTAAGAGATAAATGGAATATTTATGGAATATAATCTGTGCAGATTTAGCGAGTTACTACCAACATTTGGTCAAATCTGAATTGCTGCATTAAAACTAGGTTCAATAGTGTTAAATCCTTTTGCTTTTAAAAGTAGCATCTAGTTTCCGTCTTTATTTAACTTTGAAAAAGGGAATAGTTTAAATTAGGTCTATTTTTTACTTCATTAACCTGCAATGCAAAGGAGCTCGTCAGAAGGTTAGTCAGAAGAGTAGTACAAGATCCAAAGACTACATGGAAAGAGCCCCAGAAAAACAGCATGCATAGACGACGTAGAGACAAAAGACAGAATTCTGGAAGGTTCTATTATTGAAGAAGTTTCAAACAAGACTCTTCTCGTTCTTTTCGGATCCGCCCAATTCATCCTGGTGTTCTACCTCTTTAATTGGAGGCCACTCTGCTAGGGATGGTTCCACGTCAACAGCCTGAAGATCCATGAAGTTCTCGTGCACCTCAAGAACTTTTTCTTGATTATGGATTTGGGTTGAAATGAATATCAACAGTCTGCTACAATGGCTCAGAACAACAAGTTGTGTGAACAGTTTTGCATTTCAGCACCTATCACTGAACAGCACCTCAAAAATGATGTAACTAATGAATGGACATTTGATGTCAAGTATGAGGACATGTCCCATTTTGAGTGAAGTTTTTTTCTCATGTTATCTCGGAGTTTTTCCTTGCCACGGTCACCACTAGCTCACTCATTAGGGATAAACTTACAACTCTAAGAAACAAAATTATAGGTACTTTATAAATGTGTTATCTCTGAAAAGCTTATTCGGAACAATGTCCATTCTAAATCTGTGATTTATTTCGTATACAGGGAAATGAACTGAAGCTAAGTAGTGTTCAAAACTATTTCCAAGTAAATGCCAATGTGCTGCCAAAAACATGGCTGCCAATTCAAAACAACAAGGAAGCGAAAGACTATAATCAAAATAGAGGAAATGGGTGCTTAAAGGAAAATGTTTGTTCTGTCTGTAGCGATGCTTTCCGAAACCCATCCATATCACTGTCCTACTATTGCTCCCGTACCCACACAGCCGCTTCAACAATAGCTTATAAACAACAAAAGCTAGCCATCTGGCCATTTTTTTTCCCCCCACCTTGCCCTGATGATTTGCTTCTGCTCTGATGCATAAACAAACTCACATTTATTGTGTTTTTCTGATGTATAGAAATTTGATAGTGAAAGTGTTTCGTTTCTAGGGGGCAGTTCAATAAGGATTGATTTGAATGTGATTAAAGGGGACGTAACACATACAGTTTCAGTCAATCTCATGTTCATTTTGAATACCTATCGAGTAGAATTAGTTCGATCAGATTTATACAAGAAAGATACAGCTTTACGCTTCTTTTCGAAAACAGACGGTGGGCGGGGCTAAAGAGTGACGAGCATGCGCAGCTGTGATGTCGCTTCAAATAAAACGGCACCCCAGGCCTCCTTATCTACATCAGTACCTGACTTTACTAACGTCCTGCACAAATCTCCAGAAGCACACTTCAAAACTGCTCCAACATCCTCCCAGAAGAGTGGAGGTTATTATAGCGGCAAATGGGGACTAAGTGAGGAATGGGATTATTAAAAGGCACATACGGATTTAATGGTCACGCATCTACATAAATATTAAGGCTGTCAATCGATTGAAACATTTTATCGCGATTAATCGCACGATTGTCGTGAGTTTACTTACGATTAATCACAACTTAATTGCATTTTTATCTGTTCTAAATGTACCTTTAATGAACACTTTTCAAGTTTTTAATATGATAATCAACATGGACAAATATTAATGCTTTATGCAAATGTATGTTTATTATTAGTGAAAACCCGAACTCAACCTTGAGCATGAAGACAAAATATTCTTGTAAATGTTTTAAAGTAATTATGGGGTTTTAAATGACGTAAATCATCAGGACACCAAACAAAATTTTGCTATGTTTCCGCACGGACGGTTAATGAGGTGATACTGAAGAAATTGTACCACTTCTAACTTTTATATGGATTACATAATCGGAGAATATTTGTTTGCGATGTATTTAAAAGTAGTCTATTCGTATATTTATTATGTCTGTCAGGCGAGTGTTCACTGTGATTCAGGTCATTTTATTTGTGTCTGTGAAGAGAGCTGACAGCGATGGCAGAAAGCGCCCCCTGTCTATTTTCTTTATTTTACAAAAGCACAGCGTTTTGTTGTTATTATGAGTGTATACAAATAAAAGTAGACCCTTTACAGATCCGAACGAATTTTGTGGTTATGTTTGAAATGCATTAAACGCGCCGGCTCGTTTGTCGACACCAGAGGGTTTATTGTTTGCATCATGGCGGATTTTGGTGCTGATTTTGGTGCAGGACTTTGTGAATAAATAAACGCTGATTTTGGTGCAGGACTTTGTGAATAAATAAACGTGTGTTGCATTGAAGGTTTTACTTTTACTTTTTTTATATGTATTTATTTATATTTTTAATAAAAAACGGTCAGAAATAAAATTTGTGCCGTTAAATTGAACTTATGTTAACACGTTATTAAAGCGTTAATTTTGACAGCCTAATATATATTTACATATATACACACACACACACACACACACACACACACCTCTAATGGAACAAGAAGGCATCAAAACTATATATGATGATACTTTAGGCATTACCTAGAAATTGGAACTGATTTTTATTATCGTAACTGATACAGCTATAAAAGAAGTAAATATTAAAACTGGTATTTACATGCCAGCAGGGCCCTGTTATCTCATTTTTAGTCAACAAAGCACTAATTATACTCGCTGTAAAAAAGTGCAAGGGCCTCTGAGATGGCGCTAGTGTCTACAGTACACTCAGGACTCGCTCATTAAAGCAGACACACCCTCAAATGAATGAAGTGACGCAACCCATAGTCTGAAATGATCTCTGATGATGACCTCGTTTCTTCGGAAACTAAGTAAATGCACTTCACTGTTATTGCACATTGTTGTTCTGCTTGCCCTCTGACCTCCCAAAATGATGATCATATCCAGATATAGAGTTTTTCCTTGCCACAATCACCTCTGGTTTGCTACGTCTGTACGCTTCGACTCATCATCTTGTTCTATGGTGGTATGGTGCTATGGTTCTATGGTGGTTCCAAGGAGTTGCAGTCCAGATGGAATCGCATGGTGCAACTTGAAGTACCTGAGAATTCTTGGAAGTTTCCAAGAGTCCATGCTCCAAAAAAAACATTAAGCTTTTGCCTCCATGTTTGATGATTCGCTTAAGGCAGTCTGCTCACAGTTTCTCTCTTGCTGTCCATCTCACATAGAGGCATAGGTGTCAAATTTGAACTCATCTGCCTACACAATTTTAATTCATGTCTCTTTTAAAACCAAATACCCTGCTGAGAATGAATAAACACTATTCTTCTCTATTCAACCCTATTCTACTTTACTTCTAACTCCATCCACCATTGATCAAGTTTTCATTCTTTGCTTCCATTCCCACTCTTACAACCTTTCTTCAAACTTTACATTTATCCCAAACCTTTCCGGTACAATGCATAGAATCCACAACGCGCCAAACCTGCCCAGGTGGTCCCTATTCTACTACAGTTCCCAATAAATACTTCTGACAACTACCTCCATTTTTTTTCTCTCTCTCCTTCATTGCAATCGAGTTGTTCTAATGAGTTAGCCGTCACTCACACAGCTCTCAGATGCTAACCAGCCTGGCTTCAATTCAGCATCACTTGAAAGAAACTGCCCTTGTGGCAATTATCAAAGCTTCCCACTGCTAGGTCAGCTAAACCGTCATAAAAGGCCTGATCCATCTGGACCATTCTGCAGCTTTTGACACGGTTAACCACATTCTCCTCAGTAGCCTTGGAATCAAAGTGTTTAGAACAGCCACGGGGTTTCCAACGGATCCAGAATGCCGCAGCCCAATTTGTCTTCAGTCTTCTCTCTCCAACCGCTGTGTTCCATTCACAGGCTTCGTCTAGCTGCCAATGTTAGATTAAAAAAAACAGAAGGAATTGGCCAACTGCTGAGACTTGAGGTGACTTCCTATCTACTCCTTCATCCTTTTTTTTGTAAAGAAGTATCTAGATGGCATTATGCATAACATTTTTAAAAATCTATTCTAACATCGTCTGGCGCCAAGGCTGGCGAAGAAACGAGATATTAAAGCCTGTGTGAGTTATCAATCAAAGTGCACTGCTTCTGTGCTAGCAACTCTTGAAATACAATTCCTCACCAATCAGCAACAGTTCTACATTTACAAAGTCCAAGCAGTCCTTCAAAAACGTATTTCCGATGTCCTACACTTAATGACCACGTGCAGTACCGTCAATGAACTGCAGGGGGTACGCTAAGGAACGTTGAATCATAAATAATTTTTTGTATAAAAAAAAGAAATAAATGTAAGTAAAAACATCAAAGATAAAATTGTATACAATAATATAAAATATATATGAATACATATTCTATTAAACTTAAAGCTAAAGTCCATGTAAATGTATAATAGCCCACCTGATAGTAACTGTATAAAACTGCAATTTGATATTAAAATAAAAGACAACAGTGAACAATAAATTGAGATTTGAATGTAAATGCAAAATATATGTTTATGTCGCATAAATCTTTTTGAAAGATAAAAAAAAAGTACAACAACAGTTTACAACGTGTACTTCTAATTGTTTTAATATAACTAGCGTAATAAGATTGGTTTCTATTAATATCAGTGGCTATTTTTCATGCATTTTGTATCAGAGGGTCCCTCCCCCATGTCTTCTAAAGGGTTGCCTAAGGGGTCCTTGATCTGAAAAACATTGAAAACCCCCTGCATTACTATATTATGTGTATTGACTATATTGACGGTGCATTGATTACCGTCCCTTTTCTCTTTCGTTTTTCCAGACATGAATGGTTGAAAACGATGATCAAAATGGCTCTACACGAACAGACTAAAGATCGATGAAGTTGCTCTGGAGGATTAAACAAGAACCATGAAGATGGATTTGGACTGTAATTCATATAAACAGTTTCCTATAATGCGTAGGGGTAAAAATTCCAGAAACAGCTTTGCATTCAAGTGTCCTTAAATGAACAGTACTTCAACGATGATTTAATTGTAATGAATGGACATTCGGTGACATCCAAAATGAGGCTCTGGTTCCTCTCAACGTTTCTTCCTCATTCCAAATCAGGGATAGAGATTAATTCCTGAATTTTAAATGTATATTTGCAATTTATTAAATTATTTGTCTCTATTTTGGGACAATGTCCATTATTACAGTAAAAGCACTATACAATTAAAAGTGACTTGAAATATACTGTCCAATGTGTTTGAAGATATGCTTCTAAATTGGTTGTATAATTATTTTGGCATATTTTGTGTGGTTGTATAAGATGTGTTTACAGTGTATATACATTAACACAACCAACACGGTCCAAGTTCTGCCCGATAACTGGTGCTATTCGTACCATGTGCATTACCACGTCTGCGATTTCATCATGGACGGAAAGTTAGAACGAAGAGAAAACGTGAAATTCTGCGGAAACTAGGCAAATCTGAGATAGGGACGTTCGACACGACATACGACGATGCTGCGACGAGTCGTTTGAGGTGTTTCGAAGGGCTTCAAGAGCAGAACAACATCAGTGGAAGACGGTGAGAGATCAGAAAGACCTTCAACGAGCTCAACTTCCGAAAATGTGGAAACGATTAGGCAACTTGTGCATGATGATCGTCGGCAAACAATCCACATGATCCAGATTTGCGGACTTCGCCCTCTTCCCGAAAATGAAGATACGGCCCAAAGGTCGCTGTACTGACACCATTGTGCAGATCCAGAGCGAATCGCAAAAGGTGCTTGACATGCCACGAAAAGAACAATTCCAGGACACATTCCAGAAGTGGCAGGAAGACATTGAGCACTGTATTGCTGTGCAAGTGATTGCTGTGATTATCTCTTTATAATGGCACCTGTTATTGAGTGGAATTCATTAGGCATCAAGGGAACATTGTGTCTTTAAACTTGATGTGTAAGAAGCAGGAAAAATAGGAATACGTAAGGTTATGAGCAAGTTTGATGAGAGCCGGATTGTGATGGCTAGACGACTGGGTCAGAGTATATATGGGATGTTTCTGGTTTGCAGTGGTCAGTATCTATCAAAAGTGGTCCAAAGTGGGAACAGTGGTGAACCAGTGACAAGGTCATGGGCAGCCAAGGCTCATTGATGCACGTGGGAAGCGAAGGCTGGTCCGTGTGGTCTGATCCAACAGCACATGTAGCTCAAACTACTGAAGAAGTTAATGCTATTAATGTTCTAACACAATATTGGGCAGGTGGTCATAATGTTATGCCTAAACGGTGTATATAGGAAGATACCTAACCATTCCGTTCAATTCAATTTTATTTCTATAACACAGTTAAACAATGAAGATTGTCCCAAATTAGTTGTATAGAAATAAATACATTGTAAATATACATTTTAAATTCCTAAAATCTCTAGGTTTAGGTCTAATGAATGAGCAAGTGGCAGAAATGGGAAGGAAAAACTCCCTGAGATGGTATGAGGAAAAAAATCTTGAGATGGATCCTGTCTATTCATTATACATTCATCATTGTTGGGTTTATATTCTGATGGACATGAGTGCTAAACTGTTCAAGCTCATTCCATCAAATTGATATATTCATTACAATCTTCATGGTTCTTAAAAAAAAAAAAAAAAAAGCATTAAAAAAACATGTATGGAAACCATAATGGAAGGTCTGTTGACTGACATATCAATAGCTGATAGCATTTAAATAGATAGTACACAAAGCATGGGAGATCATATGAGCGCACTACTGCGTATAGGTTTAGAATAAGGAGCATCATCTGGCGCTTGCATTAATGCCTATTTGTGTGGAGTTGCTGAAAGCCATCGAACACGGGCATTAGCTTGTGGAGCCAAAACATTACACGGCCAGGCAGATGGCTAATTCGCATTGTTCTATCGAGATCGTTAACACCAGCCATAAACAAATACATCAACAAAATAACAGCCAACACAACGGGAAAAAAAACTGCTAATCAGTTAATGCTAATGGTTAAATGGTTGGAATCTTTAGACCAAATCACATTGCAGGACATTGCAATCTTCTTTTATTTATGTCCTGCATTGAATTATTTATCGTTTACTGTACTTGGATTTCAAATGGGGAAAAAAATGCATATAGGAAGAAATTAACAAGAATTGTATCATGGCTTTACTGATCATAGTTTAACCCGTTGGCCTTCGCCACAGCTTTGGGTCTCACATCTGAAAATGACCTACCTTACCTTATTTTAAATGTTAACAGTTCCTGACAAAGGTGTGCTACATACACAATTTCGATATCTTTTGAAAAGAAGACACTTTGGGCTTCATCCCATCCTTCATGTCCATCATTCAAAGTTAATACTGCTCAAAAAAATGATGAAGTGTCAAATATAAATGTCCTGCCTTTTTTATTTCATATAGAAATAGATAAAATCAGTCCTGGAGCAATCCAGGAAAGCAAGGAGTTGAAAGCCACATGTCTCATGAGTTTGTATTTCACATTTTATGATGCCATGCAAAATGAGATGCCTACAAAACTATTTCTGATCCTTTTCTCCCTCCCCCTGTTTGACAGCGGGGGTTAAAATGATACACACCTTGTTTGCCAAACACACCGAGTTTGGATTTAAAAGGTGGGAAATATGTTTCTAGATATACAATGGTTCTCTGTACATAAATTCTATGAGGATACACAAATTCTGTACACAAATCTCACCATGGACCTATTTAATTATTAATGCCGCAGTTACCCACCAATGCATCATCGACACCTGCCATTGAGCATCTTCACCACAATAGACGTCTTCACAGAGCACTATCCAATCAGGAGAAAAGTACAGGTCCATTTGCACCAGAATCAGCAGGGTCAGGGCCATTTTTTATCCAATAACAATCACCCTACAGGACATTGAGGACACTGATGACATCCTGATGATGCTTTACTGCATGTAATCATGATACTGGTATGGCCACTCTGTACATTCTGTATTATCTCTATATAACGCTAGCCGTATGTAGTATACTAGTTTACTAGTTACTAGTTTACATATACTAGTTTATCTTCAACAGCCTTTTGTCCATGTAAGGAAGTGACATCTTTGGTCATTGGACATTTTCAGTAAAACACAAACAATAGAAATATCAAAATTAAAACTAGAACTATGTTTTTCAGTGGTTGGATGTTTGTTCAGGCCAGGAACTAACTTGCTTTTGGAAATGATTTAGTTTCAATGAAAGTGTTTAGTATGAATTTAATATGAATTAGAGAAATAAAATTCAATAAGCTAGAATTAAATTACATGTCCTTTGGCTTGTTAGTCATTTTGTTTTCACAGGTCTGAGATTTAAAAACTGTGCCACCGGAAATGTTTTAGGATCAGATAGGCACAGTATCGTCGCATCGCGATCGTTATTGTTTACTTCCTTTAAATGGTCTGTAGATATAGTGTCCATGAAGACATGGTTGAAGTGGAATGACTCAAATGTAATGCATTAAGCTCTAACTTCATTGAACAAATTCTGAAAAAAAGAAACCCTAAACCTTCTCACTCGCCAAAAGTACTTGATCTCATTAATGCCTTTATACCAAAATAAATAAATAAATAAATAAATAAATAATAAAATAAATATACATACATTATATATATATATATATGCCAAAAGATAAACTCCCGAGAGAAATAGTTGTGAAAGGAAGGAGGAAGACAGTGAACAATGACTTTCTTGGTAGGCTACTGTTTAGATACAAGCCGTTGCAACGTGTTGAGTCAGGGTCATGGGAGCGCTCGCTAACTCCAGTTGCAACAGAAATCATATAAGCACAGACAGGTTTCCAAAACTCGTGCTTTTTATTTTTCTTGGGAACAGCGTTACGGGTTAATCAACGAAACTTAGAAATGAGCATCAGAAAATAATAAGGACATATTCCTCGGTCTCCACACACGCAGTAATACCGGAAAATGCAGTGGCATGCTATTCCCAAAATGCCGCTCTGCTCTTAAAGGAAGCGCAACATATTTCACCCGTTACACCATGTGTAACGTGTCTTTCGTTAAAGCCTGTGTAAAGTACATTAGTGTAGACATATTTATGTTAAAAATTAAAATATTTGTAAAATTCAGTGGGTGCGGCTTATATATGGGTGCGCTTTATAGTCCGGAAATTACGGTATATGGTTCTTTCTATATACACTATATGGTCAATAAAAATGCAGAAGTGATTGTTGCCTTTGGTAAGTACATTTTACTTCATAATAACTCAACATTAAATGAGAGGTCATGTACAAGAGGATACAACGAAACCAAGGTTTCTTTCCATCTCTGGAGGTCAAACAGTAAATTGGAACAAATTGCAGGTAGTTTGTTTAATGGAGCACCGAAGTGGGCAAATGAGTGACCTTAGTTGACTTTGAACACGGCATAACAGCTGGCGCCAGGCAGGTCATTTCTAGCATTGCGTAAATGCCTGTTGTTGTGGGATTTTTTAGACTCAGAGGAGAATTGAGCAGGCATACGGACAGGCCACAACCGGGAAAATCGGTACTACGTTCCGGAATCGCAACATACAACTACTGAACGCAAAAATCTTCTTCGAAAAAGAAAGGCTGAAAAACCTGTGCTGGATTCGCATCAAGTATTTTCACTGCAATCCAACATCCCTGAGTGACACATTCGGCGGTTATGAGAAGGACACATGTGAGTACATCATTGTGCATAAACAGTGTATATGGCAGAGCACACACCATACTTGGAGCATGATCTTGCATGTACGCATAACCAACCTCCTACACACAGACACATATAGGAGCTTGTGTGTATGTGTACGTGTGTGTGCACCAGCGTGTATAATATACACCCATGGGAGCATGCACACACACTCTGTAATGATACCTTTCCATGTATACTTTATTTCCTCGTGCCCTTATTACTTCAGTGTCAGCCTCAGACTCTCGCAGAATCATGCTCTGCCTTCCTCGTAGGCTAACGCTAATACACAAAGGCCAATAAATGCACGCATCACAAGGAATGTATTGTTTCGTTTCACTCACATGCATGCATACATATTGCTCCAGTGACATGTTTAAGCTCATCTGTTGATTCAATATTTTTTTCTTCGAGCGCACTTTTTCTCCGAGCGCACTTTGTTCAGGTTCCTGCTTAAGATCCTCTGCAAGATGCCAAAGTGCATAAGTTGTCTTTGAAAACTGGCCATTATGATTGCAATCAGTTGCAATCGAAGAAGAGTCTGAGAACCGCATGCTCTGGCGGTAAGCTCGCCTTCCTTGCATCGGTGGCCAGATGACTCTCAGATCCCCCCTTGCTGTGCCTGGTAGACCGGATTATTTAGCTTGGATGGCAGCCATCTGATCTGGTCACCGAGAGGCTGTGTTATCTAAGCAGAGTCTGGCCCAATGGGTGGTGGACATCATCACCAATGCCTTAAAGACAAGCTTAATACTCAGCTCCTACCATGGTCTCCAAATCTGATCCTGATTTTGGATGTTGTATAATGGCAGGCCAGTCTGTGCTGCTGCTGGGAATATATATAGTGGTACCTCGGCAAAACAATTTACTCGTATATCGGAGCAAATCGTCCCATAAGAATCAATGTAGATTGAGATAATGCGTTCCAGACACCCAAAAATCTTAATATAAAAATAAAAGTATACAATACAATATACAGTAATTATTTTATCAGTGATGTTAACGCAAATCTAAAATAAAGAAACGATTTTTACTCTACCTTTAAGAAGATTTAAGGCTAATCAGGGCTGAGGCTGAGATGAGGTGTGGCGGAGTACGAGGATTGTTTTTTTTTTTTTGGAAGGAGAGTCTTCTTTCCATTATGATTTTGGGAAGACGATCACCTAAATTACTGCTTTCACTAAACTCCCGCTTTTTCGATTCCCTTTTTTTGATTCACTTGACTCTCCTTTTCTCAACTTTAATCAAAAACGTTTCACTTGATGCTTGTATATCTATTTGATATATCTATATTATATCTATTATAATTTTGCCACCTACTACAAAGCACTCGTAAACTGCGTTACTCGCAAACCGAGGTTTTAGTGTGTTTTATATATATATATATATATATATATATATATATATATATATATATAT
>JAAIIK010000092.1:1158024-1173150 GCA_014706435.1 Silurus glanis | reverse complement strand
ATATATATATATATATATATATATATATATATATATATATATATATAGTTTTTCAAGTTTTATTACTTCCTTTCAATTAGAATGATCGCTAATCGCTTTGTTTGTTCTATTAAGCCAAAATTACTTGCTAACTAACAAAATAAAAGGTGAAATTAATGCCAATACTACATTGCACATCACTTCTGGACTTCTTGGCTTGCTTGTCCGTGTTCATGAGAAACTATCTAAATAAATTCATTGAGATTTGTATAGATACTAGAGATGGGAAGATCATTTAGTGACTTGGTTCTTTGAATCTCGTTCATGAAAATGAACGAATCTTTTTTATTTTTTTGAGTCATTTAGTTCATTTCATTTTTTTGATCCTTTAAACCTTCATAGCTCCATATATCAGAGTCAGGCGATAAATGGAGGAACGTCTTTGTCTAGAAGAGTCGAAAGATGAACCACTCGGTTTGGTTTCCTCTACTTAACCTCGTTTCCTCTACATAACAAGACTCCTCGTTCTATTGAGTCACATTAAAGACTCGTTCAAAATGAACAACTCGTTCATGAACGACTCGTCGCTAATAGTTATACCAATAGACAATGTCACACACAGCTATATTGAAATCCATAATTAGCCCTAATAAACACACCAGAGGCATCGGTGGGTAAGAAAATCTCACCGAAATGACACGAGGAAGAACATTTGGAAGAGAACCAGTCCTTATTTTGTTGGTGCTAAATTATATGAAAATCATGCTAATTTTTATAGCAGGAACTTGAGCAGGAACTAGGTTTTCAACTCAACACATTCATCCTACACACTGGAAATGCGGTGAAGGACTTTCCGTGACAGAACGATAGAATTTCTATAAACCAGAATTGACTTGTACACAGGAACACAACACTAAAATATAGAAGATGATAAATAAAAGATAGATGGAAGCAGGATTATATTTGGAATACAGTGCAGATATGGATACTGCTGAGGTAGTCACAATGTACAGAATAAATATTTATACCTATGGAGGTAATACAAGTATATTAACAGGAACGTATGTGGTGTGAATCCGAACAAATCCACACCGGAGGTCTTTTCCTGGTTGAGGGTCACGAATTGCCTGCGGGAAGAAGCTCCTCTTTCTCTCAGTGTTGGCCTTCTGGGAGCAAAAGTGCTGCAACAAAGACAAGAGTCTATTGTTCAGATGGCTAAAGTCCTTTACTGCCCTCTTGGTCCCACTGCTTGCTGTAGATGGATAGTTCAGAGTGACCAGTTGTTGCAGTGTTGCATTTAATCCTGCATGGTGCTGCACTCAAAACAGCTTTCTATCAAGAAAATGTCTTGCATGATGTAAACACATAGGTACCAGAAAGGGTCTACTCTTCTCACTGAAACTGTATTGCTCTTCTGGCACCAGTTTTTCAGGCTTTCAATCTCCTCCATAGGGGACCACCATAGCAGTGTCGTCTGCAAATTTCATGATTGTGATAGAATTAGCCACACAGTAAGTAAAGAAGTGGGCTCAGGACACAACCCTGGGGGGTCCCAGGGCTTGGGTGTAAAGGATGGTGAAGCTGCCTGTCAGGACATTGGAAATCCACTGACACAGGAACAAACTTAATCTAAGGTCTTCCAAAGTAACTATGGAATTAAGCTGAGATGCAGTCAGCACACAACATTTGAACATAATTTCCCATCCTGATGTCCAGATGGCTCTGAGCTGTGTGTAGGAGGTGTGCAATGGCATCATTATTTGACCAGGCTTTCAAAGTACTTCATCACAACCCGAGGTCACGGTTTCTGGGCAATAGCCATTGGGGCAGGTGGACTGAGGTTTCTTTGGGACGAAATAATTATAATGTACAGTTTAAAGCATGCGCCAATTACTGACCATTCCAGGAAGAACTTGAATATCTCCATGAACATTGGTGCTAGCTGGTCGGCTCAGGCTTTAAGGACCCGACCCGTTATGCCATCTGGTCCTGCTGCCTTCCTGGCGTCAGGATTCTTAGCACATCTTGCTAAGAACTGATGAAAGCATTTCCCGCTCTGACACACTCAGCATGCATGCTGCCATAAGCACTGTTAGCTCTGTTAGCAATGCTAATGTTGTTAGCTGCAGCCTCAAAATATAAACTTGGAACGTGGAAATTTGAACCTTCTTCCGTGTGGTCTTCTTTCTGACGAGTAATTTGGGACCATCGCTGTCGTCCCAATCAGGTTGCCAGTAAATATAACAAAAGTTAGATACATGGTGCAGAGTTAGCGTAAACGGAGACATGGATTAATTAAATAAATTAATCAATAACCGTGATCTTGAGGTACAAGTCAAGTGTACCAACAAGTTCCATAGTAGGATAGTTTGAAGTAAGCACAAATGAGAGTGATAAAATGCACTTTCTAATCTGTAGATACACTCTATGAAACGATATTCTAAGCTAATATTATTTACATGATTTTTTTTAAAAACATTAGCTCAGAGACTGGATTTTTTTTTTTGTAAAAATACAGCATAAATAAGTTAGAAATGAAATTCATGTGAATGTTTAGCCTAGAAATTGTCTGAATGGTTCGAGGTACAAACCAAAGGTACTAGGAAGACATTTGTTAGTTTAATGTAAGCACAAAATGTTATTGTTTTAAAATGCATCTTTTGGGCATGTTGATATACTCTTTGCAACTTTTTACATGCTATTTGAGCCTAATATCATTAACGCAAATATGAAAAAATATAACTGACTAATACTGTGCTAATGTTTTATTTGCTCGGTATTATTATTTTATATGTAATGTATACATTTTTAATAAAGATTAATAATTTGACCATTTTTTACCAACATTTTCTAGGTAGATTGATTTCTCCTTGCTAAACTGTTTCTTAATTCTCTGAGAACGCGAATATGCGAATATGACGTATCGCAACACTACGGAGACTGAGGCGTGTCCTGAGAGTCACATAGAAGAGAGATTAACATGGCAGAGGTAGAGCTGTGACTTCCTGGAAACAGAACAAGAAAAGAACATCTGATTTAATTTAAAAAAAAAATTTTCTTGCACTACAAAACACTTCCTAAAAAATTATCATTTGCTGTCTGTCTGAACAAAAAAAAAAAAAAATTATTTAACTATATATTCAGTGTATTTATTACTATAATTCACTATAATAATAAATTTACTGGAAAAAAAATATATAAATTATATATATATATATATATATATATATATATATATATATATATATATTAAGTAATTTTTTTTTCAGTAGATTTATTATTATGATTGTAGTGAATTTTATAGTTTAATTGCGAACACCTTTGAATGCTACCTCGACATGAGCTTCAGACTTTTGTACACCAGAGTAGTTTTCTTTACAAGGCCCTTTTTAATAAGGTTTTGGACTTCATAAAAATTCAGCCATAAATCTACACTGAAAAAAAGTTCTTTATGTTTAATTGCTATCTGTTCAACTGGCAAAGACAATAATAACAAAATGGCATTTAATACACAGAATGCAGGAACCCATGCGAAACTTCCTCTCATAAACATTTATTAGAAAGATTTATCGTGTTCTTGACATCATTACTAACACTTGTTACCTCAGATGCCACCATTTTCACGACATTCCCTTCCTGTCTTAAACATCCTAATTTGTCACACTCGAGTTCAACCGCGGCAAACAGATGATTTTTTTTGTTTCCTGTTTAACGATGCCAAGTGAAATAATACGTCTCCTTTAGATCATGAGGGTGCCAAAATGGCAGCCATTGGCGCTGCATAGACCTTCAAGTCCCATTCACCATTAAAGATGAGGAAATGAGCAGGCGCTTTCAACCGGCGAAGAACACGAGCGATAAGGCCCTCAATGGACTCTGTCGCTTCTAATTCTACAATGGACTCCCTGAAGCAGATGGGTGATTTGCATAAGCGAGAGCTAATGCTGATTGCATTGGGTATTAGGTGTATTAAAAATAGCTTAGCCTAAGAGATACTTCATGTCCTGATTTGATTATGGCTCTTAAATTAGTAATAAATGAGATTCAGATATATGAAATCTTTTTTATTCATTTTCTGAAATGACTTTATTCTAAAAAAGCACCTTATACCGGTATAACGTCTATAGTTATGTATATCAGTGACCCTACATTGGGCTTCTGGATTTTCTCCTACTCATATTCAACTAAATTACTATGTCTATTTTTTGACTAAGTAAATATAAATCAATTGTTCGAATAGACAATTTACCATATATCATCAATCAACAATATATATATATATATATATAAAAATAGATTATTTTTTCCCTTGTTAACGCTTTGATGCGAAACGATTCACCCCTATCATGACGCAGTGCGATTCGATTTCGAGTCGATTCAACTCAATGCGATTCAATGCAATGCAATACAATCAAGCTCTACCTCTGCCATGTTAATCTGTATTCTATGTGACTCTCAGGACACGCCTCGGTCTCCTTAGTGTTGCGACACGTCATTCTATTCTACATATAAAATATGAATGAAAATGATTGGTCACTTTGTAAATAATAAACGTATAGCAGTGTATCTACTGATAATTATATAAATAGATATTTTTTTTACTGATGCTATTATGTTGCATTAACTTTTTTTGCCGACTTTTACCATGCCAACGTGAACTATATGGAATTCACAAATTATTAATAACGTTATGTTTTTTTTTTTTTTAGATGTTCACCTGGATAGGAAGTGACCATTTGGCTGTTTATTATCTATTTGAAAATCTCATTCTCAGCCTCACTAATGATTTTCATGAATCTACACTCAGTAACCCAAAACGTAAACTAAATTCTAGAAATGTAAAAAAGAATTTTTGTACAAAAATATTCAATATAACATGCTTTAGTTATAGGCTTCAGAAATATAACATGCCTCAGGGCTCAGTTATGGAGATACAAATCTTTAGTTTACATACGAATTCACGTTCCTTTCGACCCCTTTGGATCCTTTCAGAAAAATAGAAGCACTTTTGACCCATTTGAGCTCACAGACACAAATCTTCTCGTGAACTTTGTGTAGCTAACAACAGTATTTACAATAAAAGAAGGTTAAACTTGCTGTCAATTGAGAAAATGTTCAAAATAACAAAAAATTTATTTAAAAAGGTCCATTGCCCCAGTCCTCATAATATTTATTGACTCTTCTAGCATTTTTATTTCTTCAATAATAAGCGCTTTATATAAGCCAGCTATCCATCAATGTCAAGCAAGTGAACTACACCGTTCTCTTTGTTTCTTCATCCCTTTTTTTTTTCTTTTTTCTATGATGTACTAGTTAAAACGTTAAGCCAAGATTACAGCATGCAGATTACAGCAATCAAATTAGCTTTGTGTATTGTTTAACGCAATGCTACGATCTTTTTCCAATCATTAGAAGCGATCGCAAGGATGTAGAATGGCTGCACACGCACACCTTATATCTAATACCCTTAACTAGCATCTATCACACCTACAGACAATACAAACCGAACAGGATATTTATCTGTCCATCATTTTTTAGACATTTTTTAGACTTTTTTTTTTTTTTACTTGGAAGAGCAGGGGGGTAAAAAAGCAAAAAGAGAGAAGAAAAAAAAAAAAGAGTGCTGGAGGGAGGACGAGGTGCTGCTGGAGGACGCCATGAATAAAACATGCGCCGCTCACAGGAAATGCAGTTGGAGCTTAATCGCATCGCATTCGTTCTAATTAAAGCAAACACTTGTCTGAACACTGAAGAGCTCAAACAGAACTTCGCTTCACCGGGTGCTGGAAAGCAAATCGCATCCTTTAGAAATGATTAAGGAGACGTTCTCCAAAAAAATACAAAAAAAAAACAAAGCCTGCTGAAAAATATGGCGCGTTTGCGAATCGTAGGCATGTGTAATCATGTACGTGCGGATGTTATGGTTATGAGATCGAGCTCAGGCAAAGATTCAGTGTGGATGTAATGTGTGAGGGGCTTGATTTAAAAGAAGGCAAAAAAATTCCTTACTTCCATTCATCCATCCATCCATACATCCATCCATCCATCTTCCAGGCTTCTATATCTCTAGCTACAGATTCCATCTTCTTGAAAGGGACCCCAAGCACATTTCAGTTCCCAATTCATCCATTAGATCCATGCTGTATGCTAAATTTCCCCATGCCAACATGATTTAGTCTTTTAAACCAGTGGTCCCCAACCCCTGGGCCGGTCCGTGGGTCAATTGGTACCGGGCCGCACAGAAAGAATACATAACTTACAATATTTCCATTTTATTTATTATCAGATTCTGAATGGTTTTATTTTGGAAAAGTACCAGATTCCCTTCGCCACATCTGTCTATGACTCACTCTTGATGCATGTCATGATGCCTCGGTCACGTCTTACCTCCATCCGCTACCTTCTTAAAGGGGCTCCGGCCGCTAACACATAATACATTAGCGCTAAATTCAAATCCCCAAGCGAGCAAAATGAACAAAAAACAACACAGTGGATTCACGTTTATCATCATATTAAGAAAATACCAGTTTTTATGGTCGTATCATTTTATTTTGTTGTATTTATCCGCCACACCTTAAAGGCCGATCCATGAAAATATTGTCCGACATTAAACCGGTCCGTGGCGCCAAAAAGGTTGGGGACCGCAGTTCCAAACTACTAGTTCTTTCTCCATTAACAAACTGGCATTAAATCAACACATCTGCTTATATTGTGCACCAATTCCACTTACACTATAAGGACAAAATATTGGGATATCCAACTTTTCCAGGCATATGTTCTACTTCCTAATCTGTTGGAGACACTTTCAGTTGCATACAGTTTTTCGATTTAACTTCAACAAGGAGACCTAAAACCCAGTGGTGTAAATGTACTTTCTTACTGTACTTTATATAACTTTTAGGCTCTACTCAACTACATTTATCATTCAATAGATCTACTCTTTTGCTTCAGTTTATTTGAATTGATCGTTACCAGTCACATTTTGCACCTCTGTTGAAGACGTCATTAAGGCTAAACACTCCCCGACCCGCATCTGCTGCCCGGGAGTGGCTTTTTAGCACCGCTGGCCTCATTTTCAGGCCAAATTTAGACAAAAACTTTGAGAACCAGCATTTGTTGGATTGAAATAAAAGAAAATGTCCCCTCTTTGAGACGTATCATTGGTTTTGTTTTATCCAAAATGATTTACTTTCATTTTATTTGTCTGTTGAATACTCCTGTTACTTCTACTTCATGACAGGATACGGTCATTTTATTTGTCTATTGACAATCGATTTTTGAAACATTGCTTCACCACTTTGTCTTCGTTTTTCAGTGAACGATTTTATTTGGATTTTAGGAAACAGAACCTTGACTGTATTTGGCTTTTCACTAACTTGTGTCTTGGCGTGAAGGACTTGTGCATCTTCGAGCCTACGTTCAATACGAGTCAAATACTCACGACCCCGGCCAAATCTGATATTTGAAGATTATTTATTCGAGTCATATTGAAATTGATTTTGAACTTTTTGCAATAAGCTATCAATACTTTTGCTCAAATATGATTTTCCATGAAGATATTTAAATCTGTTGAAGTGGAACGATTTTGCGTGGCTTCCTATATTCAACCCGAATAAACTGCTTGGTATCTTTAAGAAATAAAGTTCCTCTCGGTTCTACTTTAAAACGTCAAGTGCCTTTGCAGAGAATAAGCTCAGCAATGCTGCAGAACCATTCCAGAACCATCCATTTCGACTACTTATTCTTTCACTTGTGACCATTGTTGCAAATAGGAATGGAGATTGAGCACCATATAAAAGGGCTTAAAGAACAAACTGAGCAATGGGCAAATTTGGGGTAATGTTGCATATGGAGGAAACCTGGATGAAGCCCATGTGGAAACAGGAAAAACATGCAAAAACTTCACACAGAGATTAACCCAAGCACCTGGAACCTTGGAGCTGTGAGATGCCAATGCTTCTCCACTATTAAAGTAGCTGCAAAAAATGTGACGTAAGTGTATGGTAATTTTTTCCCAAATCCTAGAAGTACGTGAGAATTAGTGAGAAGAACCCAGAAGGTCAGTTGTCAGAAGGGCACATCCCAAAAGTTCTGTATGTAAATGGCAGATCCCCATAGAAGTGAGCTTCCTGTCACTAATGTAGGCCCGATTTTCCACAGATGCACCCGAGTAGTGAATTCATATTATTCATGGTGGCACCAGAGTATAACCGTCTTCCTTCGCTATTGAAAATGAAAGTGGCCGAGATCTCATCAAAATTTCTTTCATTGTATCGTTTCAAACCTTTCAACAAGTTTCACGCAAAGACTTTTTTTTTTCTTTTTTCATTTCCTAAGATCTTTCGTTTATTTCATTAGTTTCATCCATGTTCTATGGCACTTGATGGAACACCACGTTCTAACTGCATCTACTGTATATTTAAAACTTGTCAAGAAGTTGTATTTTTATATTATGAGTCAAGGCCGAGGCTTTAATTAATAGTGAGGATGGAAAAGGCAAAATATTATCCCGCTGGCTACTTCGGGGAAATTGTGTGCACACAGTACAATGATGCAAAATCATTGAAAATAGAAGGCGCTTGTCACATACAATGACATTTCTCCCAATAATCTCGGCTCTACACAAGCTAACTGTCCATCAATGTCAAGTCTCTTTCTTTTTGCCTTCTCTCTCTCTCCAACTTTTTCTCTCTCTTCCTCTACCAAAAATCTCAAAAGCACTAGCCGTACAGGAATGGAGGGAAAGGCTGAAAGCTAGCGCCATAATAGAGCATCAGGCTAAGTAGCCAAAAAAAAAAAAAAAAAAAAAAAATCCAATAAAGAGATTTAATTCTATCAATAGTGCTTTAATAGGAAATACACCCCCAATGTTGTCTTTTCTTCATAAAACCCACCCTGGCAGAGAGTCATTGTATTGACATTGGGACTTTTTTTTCCACACAAAGTTATTTAAAGCCTGTATACTATACATACACGCTCGCACAGCGTGGAGATAACACCTCCTAATCTCCTGCATGTATACCTATCGCACCTCAAATGCAAACCTTTCCATCAGCAATCGATCCCCCAGATCCTACACTTCCTCCCCTTTTTTTCCTGCTTTAGCCAAACAAGAAATCCAAGAAAAAAACGAAAAATAAAGCGAGAAAGAAACGAGGACCGGATGAGATACGAAGCTTTGAGATAAATGCATGAATAAAACATGGCCTGCTTACAGGAAATGCAGTCGGAGCATAATCACGCCGCGTTTCTCCTAATTAAAGCGAACTCGGCCAAACTTAGGCTTAATTTAGGCTAGGATAGGCTTTGTCAGATGCTGGAGCAGAAACCTTAATCCTTGAAAAATTGTGTTATCATATCAGTTTGACCGTAACCGACTTATTAATTTAGATCGACACGATTTATAGACACAATGTGCATGTAACGCTCATGCTAATACAGGACGCATTTTTGTTAATACCATACATATATATATTTACATTGGGTTGGAGTGGAAGATCTTGAGGTGCCTGCTATAGAGCTCAGACCCAGGCCTCCTCTCCGTAACCTACACCCTTGTGGCTAAATGAAACCCCATAAATCTCCACAAGCACAATCCAACAAAAACCAATTGGAGCGTCTTCCCAGAGATTATTATGAAAGCAAACAGGGACTAAATGCAGAATATGATGTTTGGAAAGCACATTCGAATCTAACGTTCACAAACCTTTCTTCGCTTATTTACAGTATTTCAGATAAGGCAGGAGGCAGAATTTATTTATGACAAAATCATTTCAAATGAATTACTATTATGACACCCCAGAACGCTACTTGAAACCAATGGAAATAAATTGCCATTCTAATTGTTTTTCTTGCTTCTTGTTACTGCTAAAATTGAGAGAGAAATGTGCTTATATATAATATGCCACATAATAATAAAAAAAAATAATAATAATAGAAAAATTATTTTAAATCAAAATATAATATGGCACATAACTCTATAAATATATAATAATAATAATAATAATAATAATAATGATAATAATAATAATAAAAATTATATGATAATTAAAAAAAACAGTTAGATGCACTAGATCTATAAATGTCTGAAAAAGCCATAAAAATCCTAACTTTTATATAATAAAAAACATCCCTTAAAACAAGTGACAATTCTTATTTTTTTTTTTTTTTTTTTATTGACAAATCCATTTCGAATTAATTACAAACACCCCAGAGCGCTACTCGAAATAAATGAAAATAAATTGCGCTTTTAATTAGTTTTATTGCTTTCTGTTACTGTTAATATTGCAATTATAAAAAATAAATGAATAAAAAACTTTAATGTGCATACATATATATATAATATGGCATATAATACCATTACTATAAATAACAATTATTTTAAAAAAAAAATAAAAAAGCTTTATGCACTACATCATCCAAAAAAAAAAAAAAAAAATCCAGATCCGAATTTTTTTTTTTATCATATATATCACATAAAACAAGTGGCAAAATTAATTTTGTATGACAAACTCATTTCAAATGAATTACCAACACCCCAGAGCGCTACTTGAAATAAATGAAAATAAATTGCCATTCTAATTGGTTTTATCGCTTCTTGCTTGTCTAAATTGTACTCTGTTACTAAATAAATAGAATACTTAATAGTTATCCATCACCGTGGAGAAAAAGAACGTGAAAGAAACGCATTCATCATTCTTTGCTCAAGTCATGCAAACGATATTCTCGGTATAATAAAAATCGATTGTGTGATTGTGTGTAATTAGTATTTTTTTAATCAGAGAATTAACTGAATATGTCCAGCAGCACTTTAAAACAATACTCCATTGTCTAGATATGTCATTAAGGGACATTCGACTTCTGCTATTTCGTCTCTATATTACATTCACAGCGACTAAACCCTCGTATAAAGACTTACCTTGCACTACAAAATGCCGCAAATGTACAATATCACAAATCTCATACGAGTCTTTCCTATGGTTGCCATTAGTCTGGGTTCAGGTCATGTTCTTTGTCTAGTTAATTTTGGTGTTTTGTTTCACGTTTTTGACCTTAAAGTACACCAGTTATGCATACCATTATGACCAACAGCATTTACTTCAACAATTTCAGCTACAGGAGCTCATCTGTTGGATCGGACCAAACAGGCCAACCTTCGCTCCTCAATGAGCCTCGGCCGCCCACGACCCTGTCGCCGGTCACCACTGTTCCTCCCTTGAACTACTTTTGATAGATACTGACCACTGCAGACTGGGAACAGCCCAAAAGAGCTGTAGGTTTGGAGATGCTTTGACCCAGACGTCATTCATTTGGAAAACTCGCTCAAATCCTTACGCTGGACCATTTTTCCTGCTTCTAACAAGTTAAGTTTGAGGACAACATTTTCACTTGCTGCCTAATAAATATTTCCCACCCACAAACAGGTGCCATGATGAAGAGATCATCAGTGTTCTTCACTTCACCGCTCAAAATGTTATAATGTCATAATGTTACGTCTTATCAGCGCACTTTCTACATGAGACAAAAGGCATCGGAATTACAATTCACGTCCACATAATTTACATTATCCGAACTTTACCTGTTGGGCTTTGGGTTCTCAGCTCTGGAGATGTTCAACAAACATTTCATCAATGCTAACATGCTCTTGATCAATTGTTGAGTCAGACTGAAGTAGAATAATATTTTCTCTTGACCTACAAGACCCAAACCTGGTTTACGAGTTGGAGCAGAAGATCTCCTGCTGAAGAGCTCTGACCTCCATCCTAGTAAACACCTTTTGGGATTAATTGGAATACTGATTGCACTCCAGGCCTCTTCACCTAACCTTCATCAGCACCTGGCTTTACACCTTTGTAGTTAAATATCCACAAACACACATCCCAGAAGATTGGCAGCTATAAATAAAGGGGAATAAATGTGAAATCGGATGTTCAGAAAGCACAGAATTGAATGTTCAAGTGTCCACGAACTTTTGCTTATATATTTTATACACTAGCATTTCCCCAAGACCAATTAAGAACACGGTTTGTTCTACAATATTGATGAATGTCAACTGGAACGTTGAAATCTGTCCATGACACTTTGTCACTACATTCCAAATCAACGTCCGTTGACACCCACCTTGAGCTACGATTAGTTTTCTCTGGATTGATTGCATTATGTCTAATTTGTGTGTGTGTGTGGGGGGGTCTGGCTTGATTTGATGTCCTTCACACTTCCAAGACTTTTTGACGCCGAGTACAAGTGACAAGCTTCAATGAGTTTTACTTTTTTTGGAACTAGGCAGGGGTATTCCCGTGTGGTCTTTCCTTTCCCAAGTAATTTGTGACCAAGGCTATCGTCCCACTCGGGTTGCCAATTAAAACTATGCCACACTCATTCTTTTTTTCACATTTTAGCATGGCTGGGTGTCCTTTGTTTCCTTGTTATGGGTAAATTTGCATTTGTAGTTAGAATAGACACATTATTTAAAAAAAATAAAGAAATCAATACAAAATGACAAACACTGGTGATACTTAGAGGTTTGTAAAAAATGATGGAGAAAAGTTAGTGTAAACAGAGACACAAATCAGTTGATGACCTTGAGGTACCAAGTACCATGACCTTGAGGCTAGATAGAACTCCAATGCATCCACTGCATCAAGTGTTATTTTACACGCTGAAGAAATTTGAAATAATAAGAATAACGAAAATAAAAGTGCCATCCATTTAAATGAAAGCAGTTATTATTAGCAGCTATTATAATTACGACTAGTAAATATACATTCAGCACTGTAATGTCAATATACTTGGCCCATTGTAATGGTTATTCCTTATTCCCTCGATAATTTTATTATTGTATATGTGGTTAAAAGTTTGGGTTCTGGTCACTATTTGAAAAAGGTATAAAAAAACTAATTAAATAAATATAATTTCTTTATCATGAATGGATGGAAAAAAAAATATCTGGCAACCGACTTATTCTACCCTCAATTCTCAAATGGTATAATATTTTATGTTGGCACAATCACTAGACCAGAGAACTGGTGTTTTAAGTCATGAAAGTAAACATTTCGTCCAACGATACTGTCTGTGCATTATATCAAATCAAAAATCTATTTGTTGTTACAGATGAGAATATCCCCCTGTGCTCGAGGGGGTCTCGGGTGCTATGTGGAAATATCAGCTAGCAGTCAGGTCACTGGCCAAGTGTTTGTGCTATTTGTGAAGACCATAAAGAAGCCCAGCTGTCTGAAGAATGGCTGAAGGAAGTGATTGCACAGGCATATTCGAGTGCACCTCCAGAGGCACTGTACAGAGTGTGTGACAAAGCGGCGCTCCGGCTGCACCTTTGCGAAATATTACTGATGCTTCATTGAGCCCTATGGACTCTGTGGTGGATGTGAGGTGGGTTCGAATCACCTGCTCTGTGGACCTCTTCCTGTCTGATATCACGATCAACACTCGAGCGATTCCCGTCCTCAATAGGAAGCGGTATCAGCACTTTGAGTGATTCTCGTTCGCTGTAAAAAAGTACACCGTCAGCGCTATCGATGAACGCTGTCTGTTATTGTCTGATGGGATGCGTGTTATCAGGATGTGGTACAAACTCGCATGACAGCCGTGATGTATGGCCTCGGCTAATTCGGGAAAGAAATTGCCTGGTGATCTGAAAGAGAAGTTTGTCGAATTGAAGGTTAAATGGTCTTCTCTGACTGAAGCGGAGAAAAGAATGGCGTATCTGGGAGCGAGCGGGACACAGCAGGGAATTCATTTTCATTTGTATAGTGCTTTTAACAATGGACATTGTCTCAAAGCAGCTTTATCATTGTCTCAAAGCAGCTTTATGTTCCTTATGATTGTAAGTTCTGTGCCTAATGAGTGGGCCAGTGGTGACTCCCTGAGATGAAGAAACCTTGAGAGAAACCAGACTCAAAAGGGTGACACCAAATATCCATTTATTACAGTTCCATCCTTGTTAAGGTGTGCAGTGATGGGTGGTTAAATGCAACCTGTGGTTCTGAGCCATTGTAGTAGACTTGATATCAATTACAGTTCAAATCCATCCTCAAAGTTCTTGGGTTGCTCAGTTATTTTATGGATCTTTAGGCTGTTGATGTGGAACCATCCCTAGCTAGATTTGGGGTTATCCTCACTAACATGATGAATTGCAAGGAAATGGGAATATGGAGACACTTTCCACTAAAACACTTGTAAACCGGGGTTTCCGTGGTAGCCCATAAAACTGTCTATTGAAAGCTAGAAAATTTTGGCACACCCAACGAGGTGGGTCTAAGGAACATTCTGACCGTATTTGACAAAGTGATACCAGCCAAGTTTAGAAAGCTTTTATCCTTATTTAAATCATCATTTAAAAAACTGTGTTCACTCAGGTTATTGTTGTGTAATAATAATATTCGATAGGATTTTTCATTTTTGATATATTTATTAATTTTAATAGAATTGTAAATATTTTGTATCATTTCATTCAATTTCATAATAGAAAATTAATTTTATTAATTTATTAAATTAATTAATAATAAATCATTCTTCATTTCAAATTTGTATTAATTCTTCATTCACCGAAGCGCTTGACCCGTAATCTGCACGATTTGATGCGTTACGCAGCCATTACACGTTTTCATATTTGCATTTAACACTCGTCAGGTTAAAACGATGACATTTAACAACAGTGGGGAAAAAAAAACGCATTCATGGCTAATGATCTTTTAGTGACGGATCATTGTAGGTTGCCATTTAGGACGAATCAAAAAGTCAATGTGGCCTGCATTATGCACAAATAGTAATACTCAAAGAGCGACCGGTATTCAGTCAGCACACTCCATTATTTAAGTTCTATATTCTTTTGCATATTTTACTGAATTTAAAGGTCACTTTGGGAATTTCTTTTGGTAAAACATTGGTTTATTTATTTTTCCTGAACTAAAGCTTTTAAACATAGACTTTCCTCAAGGCATCTTGGTTACAGATGGAAAAATCAGGAGTTGTAAATTTATAGCATATCCTAGTTTATCTTTATATCTCCAAATACTGTCTGTATATAGTATATAAACTGTGTAGTATCGCAAATCCATCTATTCATCCATCTATCTATCCATCTATCCATCTATCTATCTATCTATCTATCTATCTATCTATCTATCTATC
>JAAIIK010000092.1:1131832-1150646 GCA_014706435.1 Silurus glanis | reverse complement strand
TCTATCTATCTATCTATCTATCTATCTATCTATCTATCTATCTATCTCTCTCATTTTTGTAATCCTTATTGTTTTGTGCATTTTTTTACTTGCTTGGTTTATTTTTATTTTTATGTTAAATAATGTATCATTGTGTTAATGAATTTAAGTTGAATAGATGGGCCTATCTGTCTGTCTGTCTGTCTGTCTGTCTGCCTCTCACTTTCTCACTCACTTTCTGCCAGTCTGCCTTTAAATACTAAACTTACTCCCCCATATACTGTACAGCCCCCTCGTGCCCAGCCGGATCTCCCTGACAATGCTGTATATCCACTTGCTTTTTGATTTCCAGCTTTTTGCTGTAACGGTTTAAACAAATGTTCTGCATTCTTAACCAAAAAAAAAAAAAAAAAAAAACTCTTGGTACACGAGGAAAACGCAGTACAAGAATGTTTAATTATGTTACACAAAAGGAATGAAACGCAGCAGGACAACGATGTTATAGGAAATTAATCGAATAAATGAGAGCATTGTGTGCTGGAGACGGAGGGGGCGCAGAGCTACCGCTGCCACCCTGAATAGCGCGATGCATTCTTCTGCGCTATACCCCGGAGCGTTTCTTTTCTTCCTTTAGCAGAGCAAATTGGGAATTATAGAACGCTTTGATTCGTTTTTTTAAGATATCGCAGCTTTTTCTTTCCAAAAACTGTTACAACAAAGTTGGAGGCACACAGTTGTCTTACTCGCACTATCCAAAGCAACACGCCATCCGAGGCAGGACCCTCACACATGTACACACACACACACACACACACACACACACACGAACACCTAGGGGCATTTTACTATCTGCAATCCAACTACCAGCATGCGACACAATAGGTAACTTGAGCTCACGGTAGCATGGTGATGTGATGCAACATTGCTGTGGACTACAGCACCGAATTTATTGCACATGAAGAGCTCACCGTCTTAGCATATGTTTTATTCACAATTTACGCTTGAAAAACTTATTTTAGATTCTCTGAAGATTTACTGATCGAATGAGACAATCCATCATTGATTAAGATGTTGGACTTTGGTGTTGCTGTGAGATGTTGGACTCAGCACCACCAGCATATATCCCTTAAAACAGGGGTCACCAACCTTTTTGAAACTGAGAGCTACTTCACTTCTTGGGTACCGATTAATACGAAGGGCTACCAGTTTGATACACACAGTTTTCAGTTTGATCCGAAATAACAAATTTGCTCAATTGACCTTTTATTATATGTTGTGATTAATAATTAATGATATTCATCTACGTGAAGACACTGATCATGTGAATGATTTCGCATAATAATTATCAACAATGATTTAACAAAGTAGGTAACAGCTATTTTTAGAAAAGGCCCGCGGGCTACTCGTGGTCCTTGCGGGCTACCTGGTGCCCGTGGGCACCATGTTGGTGACCCCTGCCTTAAAAGCTCAAGGTGTATAAATGAGATAATTGCAATTTATTTTGTATGAAGGCATCTGCAAAAAAAATGTAAATGAACATAATGACTTTTTTCCCCACTTTCCCCCTTTTCAATTCAGCCCAGTACCACGGCATTTCGTGATATAGTCACGTGATATACTCCAGTTCATAGACACAAATTTCCCTCTTTTGGGATGACTTTCTATGTAATGTATTTCAATAGGAAGTATTTTTAGTGCCTCCGTCAAAGTTTTCTTTTTTGCCACTGGACACCGGAGACGCTGTATTGTTTTTTTTTCTTCTCATTTGTTATTGATTTCTTTAATCTTTAAAATACAGTAAATATATTCTCCGGGTTCATTAAGGAGACTGCGTTAATCAGAGACACACATTTATTACAGTATTACCCTTACCGTATATTTTCTGCCTTATTCTCTGATGAAAATGGGAAAAAAAGATTACCTTTGGTATTTCTGTCCGCATTACACATGATCCTCTACCTCCGTTGCTATGGAGACGGAGCCAGACGGAGCCAGACGGATGCAGACGTGCTGAGTGACACGAAAAAAAAAAAGGGTCAATGAGCACGAATCAATAGATTAACGTTCGTGACTATATCAGCTGGGTCGTGTTGACAACTGTGTCATTTCCATCGTCAACACCTTTCAGCGATTCCTTGGACGTGGGCGATGTCTGCCTGGGGTGAAGTCAGCATTCCGATTCACCCCAAAGGTTGAGATCAGAGCTCTAACAGGCCACTCAAGATCTTCCAATCTAACCAATCTAAGGCACATCGTCATCGTTCCAATGAAAGGAACATTTTATTCTACCACATCCAAAATCATCCTATACAATCGTGGGTAATATTTCAAATAAAAAAAAAAGAAAATAAAAAAAAGAAAAACACACTGTACGGTGTTTTCTTTATGTTTTAGTTTGAAATGATCCCAAACTTTGTGTCACTTTCTTTGACCTAAAGTCTACGGAAGTCCATTTCCACCACATAAAAAAAAAAAAAAAGATTGCCTAAATCCAGCTTTTCTCCTCGCAATTCCGATTTCTTGCAATTTCGAATTTATTATCGTAAACATCCAACATCTTTGGTGCTTCCGCTAGTAACCATGATGTTGGTACTTAAGATTGAAGCTGTATGCATGAGACGCCTCTGCTTCATCTGTCTTGTTCTGTCTCCTCCAGATCTGATTGTTAGACAGTTTTCTCCAGGGTTCGGAGGCTTCCTTTAATACCATGTGTTTCTATTGATTGTAGTCCATTTAATTGTTAATGTGTAAAGCTTTCCGGCACTACAGAGCGGGTGACGCTGCCCGATTGGCTCTCGGAATTGCGAGAAATAAAGTCCTAATTGCGAGAAATTAAATCAGAATTGCAAGTAAAAAAAAAAGTCTGAATTTCAAGGCAGAAAAAAATCATATATATAAATTTCAGATAGCTAAATAGTATGTTACAGCCATGATCACACAAATACAGACTTCTCATAGAAAACCTTATTTTGAAAAGTGTTATGGAGCTAATGGTGCTGACACCAGCAAGACAAGATCCTATCGAGAAAAAGGGAAAGAAAAAAATGAGTTATACTTCATTGTTTTAAAAGCTCATTCATCACAATAGCATCTGCTGTCAGCCTCCAGTTGCACATTTTCTACAGGGAGAAATTAAGACAGCCAAAAAAGTTTATAGTATTGGTTTGGCTCACTATGAGGAGAAATTGCACATCATGAGCTTGCCAGGTGAGGTGGGTGATTGTAACAATCTACCACACACACACACACACACACACACACACACTGCCCTTAAGGTGCCCAGGGTACATGCACAAAGAAGAGCACAAAAAAAAAAACAAAACACAAGGCTCTCAGTTGTCAGGCAATTTGGAAACCGATACAGCCGGGTTCAGATTCACCGCTTCAGGTTGTATATCTTTTACGAACTATATTATGTTGCCTTAAAAATAAATACACACCTACATAAGTAACAAGCAGTATAACGTTTCTCATTGCTATTCCAAATGCGAGCGCTTTATTTATTTGCGCATATGCTGGGCGCTTTATTCGCATTCACGCGAACTGCGAAAACGTTGCTTTATGTCAAATTTCTGTTAATATATTAATGATCAGAAAAAAAGCAATAATCTAGGAGTCATCATTATCTATAATTCACGCTTCATTCACTTTTTTTTTTTTTTTTTTTTTTTTGCAGTCAAAATGTAATTTAAATTGGAATCATTTCAAATAATTGTAAATAAACTTCAAAAGAATAAATTTCGAATAATTGCTAATAATATACTGCATTTATCTTTGTCTTAAATTACATTTATAAAAAAACAAACAAACCCAAATGAATTTCATATGACTGAAATATGATTGGATAGAAACTTGATAATAGAAATACTAACATTAACATGCACTACTGGACGCAGTGTAACCAAGAGAAAAAAGCTATGAAATTAAGATTATAGACTACTGGGAATTATTTTTTTACATATTCATGAAAAAAATGAATATTAAATCAAAAGTCGGTGATTTTGTTAGTGTTTAGGCCAACAGAGAAGGCTTTGCTGACCCTGATGGCCATCCACTGTGTGCCCGATTGCTTAATCTGTTAGGTGTGTTCGCACGTCATATTATCTTTGCATACGGGTTTAGATTTCAACAACAAATCATACAAGTGGCAAGCGATTCAAATATTTTTATGATATAAACAAAGTCAATTGGCCAAACTATTTATTTTATACGTAACTCAATATCTGCGGATGTGTGGCAACAGTTTACGAAGCTAATTTTTATCACAATGTTGATCTCAAACATTTCGAGGCCATAAAATCAAACAGAACACAGGCATAGGCTGGGTTTAACTCTTTTATATACACTGCCATGCCAAAGTTTTTACAGACCCAACAAAACAATGAAAAGAAAGGTCATTAAATCAGGAGTTTTCACTGATCTGAGGTCCTAATAGGACTCTTAATAAATGCGTAATTAAAAGCCAAGGCTTTTGGCAGAGGAAATCTATAAAATAAAAAGAAGCCTATAGATCAGTAGAGGAATAAAATGCCTGATTACGGCGGTAAAGTGATAAAAGATTTTGTTGTTTCCCTGATAAATTAGACCTAGAATGCAACTTCTACTGTCTTTGTATACATTATTTTGCTTTACTTATATGTGTATAGATTCATCAAAGGTTCAAATGAGGTCCCTGTCAATCTCGATCATGTTCTCCAGTTTCATCCAACCCAGGAACATCACACTAAGTGGGTTGCTAATGCTAAACCGACCCTAGGTATAAGCCGATGGGTGAAACTGGGTAGCTAAAAAAAAATAAATATGTATATAAAATCAAGAAACACTGCTTGCACCCTTAGATTCTTGTTTTTTGCCCAACAGGAAGTAACCCAAGTGGATTTTGCTGTTCTAGCCTTTATTTGAAAGTTTGTGGTGTTGTGTGATGAGCTGAGATGCTTTTCTGCTCACCATGGTTGATAAGAGTGGTTATCTGACTTGCTGTAGCCTTTGGATGAGGTTAAACCAGTCTGGCAATTGTGTGTTGACCTAATAATTATGCAGGAAACTACATGATGCAAGTTTTCTCTAGACTGTGTGTGAAATTGCCAGGTGAATTTTATTAAACGAAGCCGCACAAACATGCCAAGGTCAAACATGTGACGTGATTGGTTGATTGGATAACTGCATAAACGAGCAGGGTGTGCAGGTGCTTCGTATTAACATGGCTGGTAGGAATGGATCTCCTTGGATCTCCTGTATTAGAAAACGTTGATGGTGATGAACGCAAATATATTCGTTCTTCCATTTGTCTACCATTCATAAGTAGCCACTTTATCTTAAGTAGGATCATTGTAGATCCAGAGTCTATTAAACTTTACATTTATGGCATTTGGAACACACCCTTATCCAATGTAATATACAATAATTGTTTGCTTAAGGGCCCAACAGTGGCAGCTTAGTGGTGCTGGGATTTCCTTTTGAAAGTCTAACATCTTGAAACTATTAAGCTTCGACTTCCCTGTGGTGATATTGTTCATGAGCCAGGCATTATTTAATGACACCCGTTTATTCTAGAGCACAACATATACACAGAAATACAGATAAGGATGGTATAATTCACAGATTCGCATTTGTGCATCGCCATGAAAGTTAACGATGTGATGCCTAGATAAACTATTATTATTAGTAGATGTGCTTTTTGTTTATTATTTACAAAATAGCCAATAATTTGTGACCAATTTTTGATATGTAGATCGATTTCTCCCTGCTAAACCGTTTCTCAGCACCGCTGCTGCTACGAGAATATGGCGTATCACAGCACTACAGAGACCGGGGCGTGTCCTGAGAGTTGCATAGAATACAGATTAACATGGCAGAGGTAGAGCTGTAACTTCCTGCACACAGAACAGAAAAGAACATCTGGTTTTTAAATCTTTTTGATTTATTTTTTAACCTGCTTGTGATAGGGCCATGCAATGGAAGTCAGAATGTTTATGATTTGCTGTCTGTCTGAACCAAAGAAATAAACTATTTGTACCGTATTGAATTTTTTTCGGCAATGAATCGCATTGTGTTGAATCGAATCGAAATCTGATCACACTGCATCATAACGAGATGAATCGCATCGCATCAGTAGCTGCTTGATATGTATCTAGGGATACACATTAAACATTAAACTTTCTTACAATTTTGAAATGAAGAACTGTTTGGTTGTACCCATGGTGTATTCTAGTTACAGTCATTTAGAACTTGGCTTTATAGAAATGATAAAGAAGTGAGGCCATACAAATGTCGCTTGTCCGTCTTTATTTGCTTTGTACATTCCATTACTAGAAAATCGATCATGACACCAATAAAAAGAGATTAAAAAGTACTGGCCTAGCTACGGTCCTCGGAGACTCCTGAGGTTATTCACATCAAATCATTCTTTCATATTGTTTTTTTTATTTATTTTTTTATTTTTTCCTTTCCTCACTATGCTATCCTTCCCTTTATAATTCATGCTTAGTGGAAATATCTGAGCCGCTCAGACAGCTGGCTTACCTGTTACTTGTTTAGTTCTCAGTCATGATTTGAACATATTTGTACAATTTAATTGCTTTTCACAATTGTTACTGATCAATTCTACGAATACATGTACGACAGTGTCGGGCTGTGCATTTCACACCCTTCAATGGTGCTCTACCTGATTCGATCCACATCTTGATACCATTAAGCCACGGCTGTAGAAACCTTCAATATTACAGAGAAACGCAGTGTAACAGAGCGCCGTATCAAAGACAGGAATCACATACGTCAAAAATAAACGCAATACTAAAGCAAAAAAACACTGTTCATTGTGTTTTTTTGCTTTAGTATTGCGTTTATTTTTGACGTACTACTAGACTTGTTGTACGATTCAACAAGTCTCCTTTCAGTGCAACCACAGCTGCACCTTCCACATACATCATTTCTTGCAGAAGCATCGATATTAACCTCATAAAATGACAAGTTTCTGACCACAGCAACTTCCTGGGGATTTGAAAAGTATAAATAAACTTTCTTTCGGCTTCTCCCGTTAGGGGGCGCCACAGCGGATCATCCGTATTCGTTATCCGCATGTTCGATTTGGCACATGTTTTACGCTGGATGCCCTTCCTAACACAACCCTCCCCATTTATCCGGGCTTGGGACCGGCACTAAGAGTGCACTGGCTTGTGCAACCCTAATGGCTGGGTTCCGTTCCCTGACCGGGGATCGAACCCGGGCCGCGGCGGCAAGCGCGCCGAATCTTAACCACTAGACCACCAGGGATTCGAAAAGTATAAATAGTTCATGAAAAAGCTTAAAAACTGTTTTGAAGCGTTTTGCTTGACTTCTCCTCATGGCCTCGGTGTAGTCAACTCGAAATAAGATTAGTTAACTTAATTCTGATGTACTTTACATTACAGGGGTCCACACTGCTGATTTTTGAGGACCTCCTGAAGATTCCTGATGAGACGGCTAAAATCTGATTGGATAGAACCTCACAGAATCTTGCACCGCTTGAAGCAGCGCGACCGAGAAAAACTCGATCAAATGAAGAGAATTGACTATTGGAAATCATATTCACGACCCACAACTCAAACTCATACACTCATATACTGAGCTTCCTTTTAAGCATTAAGATCATACACATGTTGATGCGCATATAAATAACATATAATGAAAATATTTCAAAATGATTGCATTCATTATTTAGAGAAAAAAAGCTCCCATGCTGCCATTTCGTATTCGGCGTACACGCGTGTATAAATCTGACTTGTGTTTATTGATCCGTCACACCACCGTTAGCCCCCTTATCAGCCGTGAAATGGCCTTCTGTCTCTGTACCTGCCAACGTCTGCCAGTTTAATTCCTCGGTGGGTTCGAATACGCTTGATTCATTAATGTAATAAAGTGCTTTACAGAGAGAGAGAGAGAATGAGAGAATGAGAGAATGAGAGAATGAGAAAAAGATCAGAGCAATGATATTTGCTTGACTGGAATGCAATGAGATTTTTTTTAGCTCAGTTATAGCTGTCTATGTTGGTAATTGCTTGATATGACTTCTGGAATATGTTATATATATATGCAGCTTGTCAGCACAAAAAGAAAGCTTGAATATGTTCTCACACTTTTTTTGTGTGTATGTCTGAAACCGTTTAAACGTCTGTGACTCTTTTCTTTTTTTTTTCCTTGTCTCATTAAACAAGCTGCTATTTTAAATCTTTCCAGCCACAACAGTTGCCTTTGTTTTGTTTGAAAGACAATCTGTTTATCACAGGTGCATCTGCATGGGTTGCAAAGTTCAGGGTCATGCTCATGCCTCGAGTCGAAGTTATTTTTCTTGCTCATTGCTAATGACGGCAAACTTTACTCGTTCTCGATACTAACTTCAATGTGTTGCTCAATCAGTATGACTTGGACATGTCCAAGGAACATGTGACAGGAACTATATGTCCTAGTAGCCCCTGCTTCCTGTTTCTGTGTGTCGCTTTGCCTGTTCATGGTCTTGATCTTGATCCTGTTCCTGGTTTTGTTCCTGATCTTCTTCATTACTTTGTCTTTTCGATGCGCTTGTTCATTGTCTTGTTGATGATCCTGTTCATGGTTTTGTCCATATATTTTTTTTAATGATGTCCATGATCTTATTCTTAATCTCACCCATGGTCTTGCTCATAGACTTGTTCAGGATTTTATTGATGGTCTTGTTCTTGCTTTTGTTCATGTTCTTGTTCATGATCTTGTTCATAGGTTTGTTCATGATCGTCATCACGATCTTGTTCGTTTTCTTAATTTTGTTCATGATCCTGTTTATGATTTTGTCCATGGTCTTTTTTCATGTTCTTGTTCAGGATCTTATTCATGGTCATGTTTATGTTCTTGTTCATGATCTTTGTCCATGGTCTTGTTCATAATCTTGATTCCTAGAGTTTGTCCATGATCTTGTTCATAATCTTGTCCATGGTCTTGTTCATGATCTTGTCCGTGATCTTGTTCATGATCTTGTCCGTGGTCTTGTTCATGATCTTGTCCGTGGTCTTGTTTATGATCTTGTCCGTGGTTTTGTTCATGATCTTGATTCCTGAATTTGTCCATGATCTTGTCTGTGGTCTTGTTTGTGATTTTTGTCCATGGTCATGCTTATGATCTTTTTTAGAATATTATTTATGCTCTTGTCCATGGTCCTTTTCATGGTATTGTTCATGATCTTGATTCCTGAATTTGTCCATGATCTTGTTCATGATCTTGTCTTTGGTCTTGTTTGTGATTTTGTCCATGGTCATGCTTATGGTACTGTCCATGGTCTTGCTCAGAATATTATCTATGATCTTGTCCATGGTCCTTTTCATGGCTTGTTTGTGATCTTATTCATGATATTGTTCCTGATTTTGTCTATGATCTTTTTCATTATCTTGTTCATAGTCTTGTTCAGGATCTTATTCATGGTCTTGTTCATGGTCATGATTATGTTCTTGTTCATAATCTGGTCAATGATCTTTTTTGATAATTTGGTTAGACATAATCTGTCTTGTTCATGACGTTGTTCTTGTATGTGATTTTGTTCATAGCCTTTTTCATTTCTATAATATTTTGCTGTTTTCTCAAGTCAGCTTTTTTTTTTCACTTTCCATGCCTGTTTTTGATTAGTGTTTTGATCACATCCTGCTTCATATTCTATCTGATTTTGTCCATCTCTCTATTTCAGGACACTTAACTAAACGCATGAAGAAATAAAAAGCCTATCTTGTCCTTAGCTTCCCTAATTTAAATTTCTATCACAATTACAGTGAGCAGGAAGAAATAGAGTCACCACAGCATCATAAATGCAATTGGCTTTTTGAGCTTAGAGTTAGTATGTGGCTGAAGTGTGTCCGGTGAAATCAACTGAAGGGTGCTTCACATAAAAAAAAAAAGAGGGTGGGGAAATTAATTGCGCTACAGGCAGCTAAAGACATCCTTCAAGTGCACTGACTCTTCAAGAGTCTCTAATCAAGAACCTCTGTCTGTGAAATAGCTATTATATAATGTCGAATCTAAAGGTCTGAATGTGTTATCAAGACCTGTTGCTGAGACATGTCTACTGAAGTACGATTTGCAGTCTACAGCCAGTGACTTGAGTGTTTATTATGAATGTAATAAAGTCAATCCTTTTTTAAGATCAGATTTGGCCATTTTAGAGTGTAATGATTCTATTATTGAAATGTTCAGGGTGTGTATATTCGGGATTTTGTGCTTAATGATTCGAACTGAAATTTTTTAATTAAACTGTTCGTTTAAAGGTAAAAGGGCTTTTAACTTCTTACATGTACATTACAGCACAGTGAAATTCTTACTTAACACATCCCAGAGATGGGAAATTGGGTCAGAGCGCAGGGTCAGTCATGATACAGCGCCGCTGGAGCCAGTGTTGGACAGTAACGAAGTAAATGTAATACGTTACTCCATGTTTTTCTCGTATCTGCACTTTACTGAAGATTCTCCCCATTATTACTTTTTACACAACCACATTTTTTAAAATCAGTTGTTTCTTTTTTATTTATGAGTGGATTGAAACTTGTTTCAAGTCAAGTGGTCGAACACGCAAGCCACCAATCAGGGTAGAGTGCGTTTTAAACTTGTTTTTATCGGTGCTTGGTGGTATCTACTTCACACGAACATACAGTTCAGCATCGGTCCAACAGCAAGAAGAACGGGAATTTAGAGAGGAATAAATAATGGATGAAACTCCCAACTCGAACTCGCCACAACAACCATGGCCTTATTTTTATGATTTTGTTTAAGTAGATTTTAAGGGTTCCCTGGTGGTCTAGTGGTTAGGATGCGGCGCTGATCCCCGGTCAGGGAACCGACCCCAGCCATTAGGGTTGCACAAGCCTTAGTGCCGGTCCCAATCCCGGATAAATGGGGAGGGTTGCGTTAGGAAGGGCATCCAGCGTAAAAACATGTGCCAAATCAAACATACGGATGGTCCGCTGGGGCGACCCCTAACGGGAGAAGCCGAAAGAAAGTTAAAAAGTTTTAAGATTTTGGGCTCATGATCATTTGTATAGATATCAATCAGTGTTTGACTCATTCATTTCATTCTATTAATAGATCCGTGCGCTAACAGAGTCTTTTCACATAAACCGAGCTGATTAAGCAAAGAGTCTTGATGATATTAGGAACCTTATAGCCATAATAAATCATACTTTGGTACATTTGAAGGCAAATATCTTTGTACTTTTACTCAAGTGAAAGTTTGCAGAGAGCGGTTTTACTTTTACTGGAGTCATATTTTACCGAGTGGATCTACAAGTACTGTACATGGTCAGTAGTGAACGAAGTACACAAATGATGTGGTAAGAGTGGCATCTTAGCAATACAGGAACCCCTACCCATCCCTTTAATAATACAGACCCTTGACCACTGAGCAATTACTTCCCCCAGTTGATAAGATTTTGCATTCATTGCACCAAATGAAAAAAAAAATGGATACATTTTATTATTATTTTTTCAAGAGCAGGTCTTTAAAGGTTTAGAGGAATAAATATTTGAACAATGGCCTCACATGTTCACGGAATTCCACTCCTAAAGATATATCCCATATAGTGTCTACGAAACTGCATTCTTTTTTATTTATTTTTTTTATACTTTTAAACCTTTGCTAGAGCCATTGCTTAACCCATGGTCGTCGTTTTTTTTTTTTTTTTTTAAGGTTATTAGTACATGTAAGAAATATGATTATAAATGATTACACCTTTTTATAAATCGGTGTACTTTAAGTGAGGTTTTTAAAACAACAAAAAAATTCAATTAGGTTTTAATTATGCAAATAATACCAACAGTTATAATATGGTTTTAATGCGTATAATGGAAATTATATTGCTTTTGATAAAAAATAAATAATTTTCTTCGTGTGTCATGTTTTATCGGATCCAAGAACACACCTTTGGCAGCTTGTCGATCACATGCTGGTATCGAGTGGACACCAATAGCACGTCACTAAACAAGTTTCTACACGGGATCCTTTGCTTTAAATGGTGATGCGTTGTGATGGTAATTTTTTCGTGGACACCATTAGGATTTCCATCTTGGTTTCTATTTTTTTTCGTTTCACCATTGAAAAGATGCTGTATACCCCCAATTTTGGTATTAAATCCTGGCTGTTTTATCACATAAAAAAGCAATATTTCGTATGATGAAATTGACGACATCAAAGTAACCCGATGAGAAAAGCGAAAGATGTTCGAGATTATTTTCATGGAAAGGGATTGAAAGAAGTGTAACAGGGTTTTACAGAGTAACAGGTTTAATTGCTTTCCTTTTGTTTATAATTTGACACAACCGAATGTGATTATGAAATAATTGCTTTTATTCGGTACGGTCTTTAGCACGGTTTGTCACCGTTAGATATGGCGAGGCGAAGGCGGATGCGAGTGCAGATGGTGTTTATTGAGCAAGGTGCTAGCCAAACCAAAGACATGGCAACAAGGACTATAAACAAGATGAAACGAACATCCAGCTATGAGCTACTGTATATTATGGCAGACATGACAAGATACTGATATAACAACAAAAGCTTGAAAAACAGAGCTTACATAAAAGATGCTTAATAGACGTGTGAGTGATTAGTAAGGCATGTGACAGATTTATATTTATGGTATGTGGAAGACGTCCTTATCCAGAGTGACTCGCAACCATGCAGGGAGGAGATAAGGGCCTTGTTTAAGGGCCCAGTAATAGCAGCTCTTGTGGTGCTGGGATTTGAGCTCATGACTAGCTAAACCGAAGTCCGACGCCTTAACCACTGAGCTACCACCTCCCACATTTTTGGCCAATGGGTAATGTAGAGTGGTGCTGATTTTGGAACAACCATTACATTAAATGGTATTTGGCAGACGAAAATATTATCCAAATTACTTAGTTATCTCATTTACAAACATATCGAGCTGAGAGATAAAGGCCTTGATCAAACATTACAGAGACTTGAACTCACAACCCTCTGATTCAAAGAGTACAACATCTTAACCACTGAGCTACCACTTTCAACATGGCACTCACTTTATCTGTTGTGCAACAACCGTATACGTACGAATAACTGGAATTAGTACATACTTCCTGGTGCTGCACTGTCACTGTGTTTATTGTCTCATTGTGTTAAGTTTGTTTGCAGGAAATCTATGTGTAGATGACATAGTCAGGTTTGTGCTTTGCTTTGTTTTGTGTTTATTTTTGTTTTAGCATTTTGGTCCTGGTGGAATGTTGCTTTATTTTAGTGGGTACCTTACTAAACTTGGCTAAAATGCCACTAAAAGCCAGGTGATGTGACTTGACTAACGTCAATCTAAACAGCTGAATTTTCCTCCAGCTGCTGGTTTTTACTTTCTGATGTAATGTCGTACAATTTCGAGAATTATTAGAAGAATTTAAAATATTAGTATTTGATCACTGTGACAGTGGGAGTGTGGTCAAGGGTCGGTTTGTGAATGGAGGACAGAGTTGAAAAAAAAAACTAGTGGTAATAATCACACAAAACTGAGCCGGTGATTCTTAGGGGGTGCTGGGATTTGAACTTGTGACTTTGTGATCCAAAGTATAACAACTTAACCACTGAGCTACTTCTACCAGAGAGCATCCAAAGATAGACAGAAACACATTTGACTCTGCATTCTGAAATAAAGCAAAGTTTTTGATAGAAACCTGTTCGCCTGCCTCCTTTTCATACAAGCCTTTAAACTCTCTTCACTGGTGCCAAAACCCAGGATTGAAAGAAAAGAAGGCAGGAAACAGGTTCAAATCCAAAACGTGGCTTTATTTTTCATAGTCACGTTGTTTTTAGCAAATACATTCACACAAACACATATACTACTCTTGGTTTAGATTTTTCTTCAAACCAATGGACGACCACAACCCAAACTGCTACAAAGACTTTGTTCGATTCACTCAATATTTTTTGCAGTGTCGACAAATTACATATACAGTCATTTCTACTTTATATACTTATAAATCTGGAAAATTACCAACAATTGAATTATTGGTTGATCATGCAATCATGTTCAGTCAACACTTTAAGACTCAATTTGTTATGCCTAATTAGGAACACTGTGTATTGCATTTTGGTTGCCAAAAAATATGAAACATATCGAAACTGGTGTTACAATTACTATCTGACATTTCTCACTATCAGCAATTCTATTATTTAGCATGCTAGCTGGGAAAACTGAACTCTTGAATGAAACACATAGCAGCATATTAGTGTTGGGGATTTATTTAGGATTTGGCAAACAATTTTTTGATGCAATTTCAGATATAAAGAAAAAGTGCTTTTCAACCTCTAACTATTGATGGTTTAAATTCTACTTCATAACATTGAATTATTGAACTATTTTTATTTAAAGAAATAATGACAATAATAATAATAAACCTACAGCAGCCACATGACACCCATGGATCTAAGAAAATTAGTAAGAAATTAGCTTTAGATGAAGGATTCCTTGTTTATCGTGTGTCACCGCAAATAACAATTAATTAAAGATAGTTTTCGAGATAAAAAAATATTAAATTATGTACTAATTTAATAATGATGTAGTTTATTTGAAACATTTGTATTGTACTTTACAAAGATCATTGCTGCAATTGCAACTATGACGTCTGATTGAAAGGTTTGAGAGTTCCAATTCCCAGTATCACCATTGCTGGGCCCCTAAGTAAGGCCCTTAACCCATATCTGCTTAAATAAATTAAGTCAATAAGTTAAATATAATGTGATAAATCTTATCTAAATGACTAAACCCGCTATAATGTTTTAGAATGAAAAGGACAAAACAGTCTTCATCATTGAATTAATGACAACCTCAGCAATGATAAAACTATAAAGAATAGACATTTGGTGCAGCCTCAGTGAGGAGGGGTATCCTTTAAATCCTGGTTTCTACCTTATATTATCTCAGGGAGTTTGTCCCTCACCACTGTTATTTCTGTTTCTCTCACTTTGTATATAATTCTATGGATAAGGTTATAGAGACATATTTTATGAATTTTAAATATTATTTAAAGGGGACATAACACACATAGTTTGGGCCAATCTCATGTTAATCTTAAGCACCTATAGAGTAGTATTGCATCCTTCATATTCCCGAAGAGTCTTTAGATTGATCAGATTTATAAACAAAAAAATCCAGATTTATGCTTCTCTCCGAAATCTCCTGGAGGCATGGGCGGAACTAACGAATCGCGAACTAGCTCAGCTTTTTTTTTTTTGCATATCGATCATCTGCGAGCTGTGACATTGCTATAAATAAAACAGAAACAAAAACCTCATTTGAAATTAAACATCAAGGAAATCAAAAGCAGCAACCATGACTAGTTTTTCTTCCCTCACATTAAAAAAAGCACACTTTTTAGTAGACGATCTTTTGAAGCATGGTGATGGGTGTGGCTCTGGTTGCTGTGTGCCCATATAAGGAATACCATGAAGGGCCATTCTCGAAAAAAAAAAAACTTGAAACTTATACTCACAGAAATACTCCAGCGTACGTCCAAATACTTTTTTGAAACTTTAGCCATGTTTAGCATAAGAATCCACCATTGTACATACCAAGATGTTGTCCACTAACAACTTGCCCACGATACATGACAAGACAAATAATGTTTTGACCAAAAGATGACTTTTTTCATTAAAATATGATATTTATAAAAATATGATTTTTTTTTAGACTCAAAAGTATAATTTCATAATAAAATTTGTAAACGTCGTGTATGTGCTGTCACAAATACTCATAAGACAAATGGGAATAAACTGATATTTTCCTGTACAGGAGGCATACTGTCTACACTCAGAATGCATGAAATAGCAGAATTGAAATGAATTGAATTGAATCACTAGCCATTAGGTCCAAAAAGAAAATCAAAGAAATCCCTTCTACAGGATACACAGAACTGTGGTCTCCCAAATTCTCTTTCACTTTCAGCATGACTTTGCCCTTGTACACAAAGCCAGATCCATTAAAAATGGATTGTGAAACTTGATGTCTAAAAGCTTGACTGGTCTGTTCAGAGCCCTGACCTCGACCCACGGTACAACACGTTTGGGAGGAACCGGAGTGCCGAGTGCCAGACCTTATCGCCTGACAGCAGTGTCCGACCTCACTAAAGCTCTTGTGACTAAAATCTCGGCAGCTATGTTCCAAAATCTAGTGCTAAGGCTTCCTAGAGGAGCGATGCAGCACAAGGTGGATTAAATCTACAATACATTAATGCATATAACAAGTTCAGATAAATGTAATGTTTGGGGGAACTGTATATTTTATGGATACAATATTTCCCATTTCTGGCCATTTCTGGGGAAATGGCAAACGTGAAGCTTTTAGTGGTTGAAATGACCAGTTATATTAATGTATTACGAAATCGATTTTTACTTTGATTTACATTTATAGCGTTTTGGAAGATTTTGGCCTAAAAATCTGGCCCTTATCCAAAAAGACTTCCAGTTATCCAATCATCTCATTTATACAACTGAGTACTTGAGGGGTAGGGGACTTGCTCAAGAGCCTGGTGGTGGAATCTTGCTGGGAATTGAACTCATTTAGGAGTCAGTGTTGTTCCTTTCAATCTTGATTTGTTTTTTTGCTTTATCAAATGGAAACCAGCAAAATGGTGACACATGTGAGTTTCAGGAGGGTTTTATTCATCCCCAAACTGTTACCACAAAGTTGGAGGCACACAATTATATGTATAGGATGTCTTTGGATGAAGGAGCATTACATTTTCCCTTCACTTGAGCTAGAAGACACAAACCTGTTCCATAATGACCATGCCACAATGCACAATGTGAGCTCCATAAAGATATGGGTTGGAGTGGAAGATCATCTGCTATAAAGCTCTTCCCTCAACGCTATTCAACGAAGAATTGGAAAACTGGCGTCCTCAAACCCTCCCTACCGGACTTTATAAACGCCTTTGCAGTTAATGGATCTCCACGAGACCAATCGAGCAGAACATCTTCCCAGAAGAGTAAATGGATATTAGAACAGCAAACGAACGCTAACCGTGGAATGGAATGTTCAAAAAGCAAATATGAATCTTTTGGGCAGGTGTCCACAAGGTATTCATTCAAAAGTCGAATTGATAACATGATATGGAACATTGACGGTGGTCATCAAAGACACATTTTTAAATACACAAGGGACTTGCTATGCCTTAAGAGACCTCAGTTGTGTCAATTCAACAATTGTCAATGACAACCTACAACACAAACATGGAATGCTATTAATGGAAAGTCATGATAATGCACCTTTTTTGGTAGGTATGCTAACACAAAAGAGGCATTCAAAATAAAATATATAATGCATACTTAAAAAATGTATATATTGTGGGGGGTTGGATTGTGACACTGTGATTTCAATTCCACAGGAGTTTATAAATCGAACAATTATGTGCCCTGCTACGTCCATATTTGCATGTTTCATCCGAACCCTTCTGATGATGCCTCGGAATGAAAAATACATCTTTCCAGACACGAATATTGCAACGTGTATACGCTAACCATTACTCTTGATTCCCGCAAATTCGGAGCCAAGCAGACAGACGCATAGCAATAACACTGCTAACACACTTCTGATTGGTGAGTGATGAAACCGCCGGCCCATCTGATATACAGAAATTTGAATTGATATGCAGGAATATATTTTTTTCTTACTTCATTAGGCTGCGACGCACACAGTAAATATATTAGCGCTCAGAAACACGGAGCGCCGCCTGAATTATGGGACGCTTGCTAGGCGATCTCTAACTCGTCAGGCCTGAAAGTGGAGAAAATGACATGCTGAACTGTTGCTATGGCTACACCAGATAGAAGTACAAACGGATCGTCTCAAGATGCAGACCATATTCCAATAACAGGTCTAAGGATCGCATGGAATCAGTCAAATAATCTTTTTTGCCTTGGGGATGAAGTATGTTCATGAGCTTTCAGCTCTGTACATACAGCCTTTATGTGAAGTGCATTCAAGTATTAAAGCTGTGACTGATGGGCCCTTGAGCAAGGCCCTTAAGCTTTTCTGCTCCAGTGGCACTGTATCATGACTGACCCTGCTCTTGATCTTGACCACAGCATTGTTTAATCCTTGATTCTGATTGGCTCAGATATTCTAACTTAGCTTGCAGTCTAACACCACAGTATGCAGATGAAACAATGAAATACAAAATGTAATTTTTATTCATTATTTTATTACATTATTACTGCAGAGAAGATAACAAAATTAATATAAATATATATAATAAATATTGATCAGTGCTAACAGGGTTTTCTGTCTTATTACTGGAATTAAATCCCCCTCCCCGTTTTTTATGCCAAAATATCTCTCTCTCTCTCTCTCTCTCTCTCTCTCTCTCTCTCTCTCTCTCTCATATTAGTGGCACAAGCCTTTTGCAAAAAAAAATACAAGTTCTACACACATGAACCACCTACAAAATCCTGTGATTTTTAAAGTAAAATATTTTTACAATATTCTCGATGTGTTGTAACTGTGGTATAAACAGAATAATTGGCTCCAGGTCCTCTGAATTATTACAAAAGCAATGCATTGGATTTTTATTACTACTACAACTATTGCTAATAATAATAATAATAATAATAATAATAATAATAATAATAATAATAAGCTTAATATAGTAAATAATAGATAAAGCTATATGATTTTTTTAATTTATTTTTTTACCAAAATAATTTGATTTTTGACATGTGAAAATCTTTACAAACAATTGTCTATATTGTCATAATGGGTACATACAGTATATTAACTTTTAATCCATCCATCCATCTATCCATCTATCTATCTATCTATCTATCTATCTATCTATCTATCTATCTATC
>JAAIIK010000092.1:1119665-1131822 GCA_014706435.1 Silurus glanis | reverse complement strand
ATCTATCTATCTATCTATCTATCTATCTATCTATCTATCTATCTATCTATCTAAAATGTAGTTTAAGACCCACACATGATCTACATGTGAATTCATCAAATCATACAATATGTAGTATGTCAACTGTGATGTCGATTTCCAAGAAATGGTTCCCAAACCCAAACCACTGTACAGACTTTGTACTCCTGGGTTTATTAATACACATAAAATCATATATACCTTTTTTTTTTTTCCATTTCGCACTGGTACTATTTGTAAAGCGCAAGTTAAAGGCTAAGGACGAATCATGTTCAGATTTCCTTAAAAATCCATATTCACTCTGGGAGTAGCTTTTTCAGGATTTTGGGTGCTGAAGCAGGTCCCCAGGACCACCCCTGACTCAGTTGTATATAATCAGCTTTGTTTGAGAACATTATATAAAGCACTTTTTGATAAACTCCTGAGTAGGTATCAAATCAGCACCGTATATATATATATATATATTAACAATTATTATTATAATAATTATATATCAACACTCAAAACACTTTGCAAATCAGAATTTCTTTCCTCCAAATTACTGGTGTGGGGGTTAATTAAGTAGTTATCACATTCAGTTATTTTAGCTTCAAGATATATTTTTTTCTACTTTCATCCATCGTAACCTATTTTGAAAGTGATACTTTCTAAGAAATTAGTATCAAACTGTCCAATTAAACATATTGTATTATCCTGCACAAAAGTGACCTACTAACTGAAGATATTTGTAACATACACTATATGAACAAAGGTTTGGGGACATCTGACCAGAAGATCTATGTGATCCTAGGAGAGACTGCTTCACTTCATCAGGGAACCACCATGACCAAGATCCTCACTGATGCACATACGGCCAAATCCTTCAAACGTCTTACTTCGGCTGAGCATCTCACCACTGTACTGTGCTTGATGTCTTCTGTATATTTCAAGCAGCTTCATCACCACAAGCAATAACACTGTTGTCTGGCATCTTGCTTAACGGTCTCTGGACTGGTCCGTGACAAGCATGTAGTACCGCCATGCTACCATCCATTTTTATACTTGCAAAATTTCTCCGTCTGACATGAATGCCCCCTTATAGCAGGCCACCTCAAGATCCTCCACTGTAACCCATGTAAACCATATCTCCATGGAGCTCACTTTGTGCACATCTGAATTGTCATGCTGGAACAAGTTTTGGTCTCTTAGATCTATAAAAAAATTGAATGCTTCCACATCCAAAGACATCCTTTGAAATTGTGTGCATTTGTATTAACAGAAATTTGCAAAAGAAACTTTTATAGCCTTGAAATATTTGGCGTCCCAGTACTTTTTTCCGTATAGTGGATTTATTTAATGAGCTATTATTTGTATCAGAAAATGTAGTGCGCTAATAAGACAGATCGAAATGCCATATTAGGAATTCCCCAGAAAATAGATTTGTCTCCATTTGAAATAATCCATTCTTAAACAGTGTGTATTATGTGTGCAAGATTGTCTATTATGAGTGAACAATTCCGAATTACAATAATAGCTTAAATGAGCTGCCATTCAAACTCTCTCTATCCGAGCCCGATTATTTATACGCTGTTCCTCCTGCAGCTGAAATTAGACATTTGCTTCGAACCCGAATGACAAACTCGCTGTCAGTTCGCCGGAACCGAGAGATTGAGGTGGAAATAAGTGCATAGGTTTGAAATTCTTTGACGTGGGTAATCATGGACTCCTGTCACATCCTGAAAGAGTCTGCTGACACCGTTAACCCCTAACGTGAGCGCACTTCCTGTTCCGAGTCTCTCCGGAGCGCATGACAGCGCCGAAACGCTCCTGTTGTGACAAGTCCTCATAAATCACATACGTCTCCTACTGTTGACACCTGCAGCTTTGTCCTTCACACACTTGTGCTCGTGTGCAAGAGTTTGTTGATTTCTGCGCTGAACTTCCAAATACAGACGATATCACTCGAGATCTTATTGTGACCACGGGGTCCGTTATGTCTTTGTTAATTAAATCAGTGAAAAAAACGGTCTTCAAATGTAGAATTTGATCACAAATGGTGGAAATTGATGGAGAGCACCTGCTGAATTAAGAGGAGTTACCTAAGATGGACTGAGATGGTACCTTACAGTGATGCTTAGCTACTGGTAGAAATAGCTAGTAGAACATAGAACATATATGTTCTACTAGATGGAGACCAAGAAGCTGCTTTTTACCGGCTTCGCCTCTCCTCGGCGCCCCGCCCGCACGGAGCGCTTCTCCATCATACTAACTGCCAACACCTGAACCTCGTTAACCTGGCCTACTTAAGGGCCTCGGCCCCCTCAGGGGAGTTGTCAGTTATTGCACGTTGTGCTTGGAGAACTTCTAGAATTCTGTCTCATCGTGTGGACCGCGCCTCTTTCCAGGCGCACCACGGATATTACCTTCACGCTTCGGCGTCCGTCTCGGACTGTGTGGGCCTCGCCCCTTCAGGGCGTACCACGGATATACCTACTCGTTTCGCTTTCATCCTACTCCACTGCTGTCCTTTCCTAAATAAAACTCGCTTCACCTACTACGGCTTCCGCCTCCATTTTTTCTCGCCTAACACTGCTAAAAAGATTACATGGAAATATGTGAAGATCCATCTGGATCTTCTGGAATCTGTGGCTAGGAATAAAAAAATCTGAGCTGATATTTGTTGGAGAAGATCCTACTCTTCCCAAAATTGTACCAGACAAAAAAAATTATATACCGTAATTTCCGGACTATTAAGCACACCCAAATATAAGCCGCACCCACTGAATTTTACAAATATTTTTATTTTGAACATAAATAAGCCGCACCTGTCTATAAGCCGCAGGTGTCTACACTGAAACTAATGAACTTTACACAGGCTTTAACGAAAGACAGTGTCTGTTACACGGCTTGTATCTAAACAGTAGCCTACCAAGAAAGTCATTGTTCACTGTCTTCCTCCTTCCTTTCACAACAGTTTCTCTGGGGAGTTTTTCTTTTGGCATCGTCGTGCGTTTAAAAATCACCATCGGTGAAGCTTTTCTCCCGATGCCGTGCAGCTCAGAACACAGGTGAAGTGCGTTTTTTCATGCCTGGTTGTTTTCAGCGTGACGAATGATTCTCATTTCCTGTAGACAGTCCGAGTGAGCGGCAGGTCAAACTTCAGAGGAACCTCATCCATATTTATGATGTGGTGCGGCCCGATTCAGTGGGAGCGCATCTGATTTAATATAAAGAGTTTCATTGGTTCACCTGAAACCGTTCGGCAATTTCATTGGTCTAATGTTATGGGGCTCCGTGTTTTGGCTTGAAGCTTGTGAAACCGGGAAAAACCCCGGAAAAATCCATAAATTAGCCGCTTCGTTGTTTAAGCCGTGGAGTTCAAAGCGTGGGGGAAAAAGTAGCGGCTTATAGTCCGGAAAATACGGTATGCATGAATTAACAGCAATCAATTGCATCAATAAATAAATCCCAATTGGTTTACTTCTGAATCATTTTAATGGCGTAACCTTAATATTGGCTCTATTTTAACCTCAGAACCCTGAAAAAAGGCAACAGAAAACTGTGGGAATGTGGAAAAGAAATAATCACCTTTGGTAAACATTTAAATTCCCTTCCCTAGCATATGTCAGGTCACGCACATAGCAATCTTTAATATGAAGTTTATTTTGCAAGGGGGAAGGAAAAAAAAAAAAAAACATTGTTTGAGACAGTCATTTCATTTCCGTACCTCAGCGTGTTGGTTTGGAAACGCAGACCTGCCTAGCATACTAATTCCAATCGCGACCTCTCTGAAAGGCTTTAGCACCCTACTTTGCAACCAGAGCACACATTTAATAACTACATAACTCTGCTCGAATAATACAATCGAGCAAATTCTATCCAGACGACCGACGGAAAACACGCGGCCCCGAGCTGTCAGTCTTTGGCACGAGCGTCTCGCGCTCATCTGTGTCGCCATGGCGTATGATTCCTCCTGTGTGTATCATATTAAAAGCATAACTCATCGGGGTCAGGCCAGCGTCATTCTGTTGCCCCAGATTGACAGCTTTATTGGACAAAAGGAGGCGAACGTGTTAGGCGTTTATCGGTAAAGCAGTGGAGTAATGTGGGAGATAATAATGGAGAATTTCCTTTCGGCAGCTGGAGGTGAGCAGAAAGCTGTCAGGGTCTTTTGTGCTATAATGAAAGGTGTAAAATGGAGCTTTTCTCCCCCTGCAGAGAGAGAAATGTGTCCGCTGTGGTGCTACTATGGGACGTATTCAAAGCTTTTCATTTCGGATTTATCAGCTTGCGGTTTTTTGTCTGTTTGTTTGTGCGCATTAGGGGGGGTTTTTTTTTAGGGATACGGCGCACACAAAGGCAAGGTGGCAAAAGTACGGCTGGGTGTCAAATGCTAATTAGCATGGTTACTAGAAGTCAGTGTAAAAAAAACAATTTTTTATAAAAGCAATTGCCTGGATTGGTTTTTTATATACTTTAGTGGCGAAATTGAATATATATATATATATATATATAAAACATTCAATGCTGTAGCATTAAAATCTCCCGTTTTGAACGGAGAGACCGAAACCTGTTCCAGCATGACTATGCCTCACAAAGCCTGCTCCATGAAGATATGCTTCATATGGGTTAGAGTGGAAGATCTAGCTGTAGAACTCGAAACCGATTGAACACCTTTAGGATGAATGTGAACGTGAACTGAAACCCAGGCCTCCTCACCTACACCCACCAACTTTACTGAAGTTCTTGTGGCTGAATGAGCACACGTCTCCTCGAAATCATGTGGAACTTCTTCCCAGAAGAGTATTTTTCTTCTTCTTGTACACATTAATTAGCACGACAACATTTGCCGTCGAATGGCTACTAAGCTTTTTTGGGATATGCTACAACATCAGAACCATTCTGGGCTTCGTTTCATTGTCATTTCTAAAATTTGGCAAATGCTCCTATCCAGAGGAACTTAAAATAACAACCAAGCAGTTGAGGGTTAAGGGCCTTGCTCAAGAGCCCAGGAGTGGTTTGGCGGTGCTGGGATTTGAATGAGGATGCGTTCCCTCTTGAATCTGATTCCTCTCAAGGTTTCTTCCTCGTGCCATCTCAGGGAGTTTTTCCATGCCAAAGGAAGGAACTCATAACCTTCTGGTCCAACACCCAATTCCTTAACCAGTAAACTATCACTTCCGCTACTCACTAGAACCTAACATTCATGAACAGCAACAAGATTTTCACTTGTTTGAAAACGCTTTAGCGTTAAACACTTCTGTAGATGTTTTGTAGCTCGAGCTTCAAAAAGACTTTATGCCTGATTTTAAAAGCAAAAGGCAAATCAAGACCAGAATACCAGCACGGGTATGAAAGCTCGTCCGGAAGAGGGATCGAGTGAAAAAAATGAAAGGGGAAAAAAAAAAAAAAAAAAAAGCACTGAGAGGAACGAGAGATAGCAGATGAGGATGTGCTGGTGAATGTTATCTCGCTGTCCGTGCCTGTCCCAGGCTTTAATCTTGTTGAAATGTGATTAAGCAAAGCACAACATCAAAAAAAAAAAAAAAAAAACGAGCATAATATTTCCAGACGCTGCGTAAACTGTTCAAATACGCCTACGAACTTGAGTTTTCGATAGCGCCATTTTCGAGCGAGTGCTAAAAGGCTGGAGATAAGAACGGGGACATGCCGTATGCTGACTGTGGTACGAGTTATTTAAGTGTATAATGTAGATTTGATTTATATTTGAGGGGTTTTTTTTTCCAAGATTCTGATTTAGACTCACAATATTGCACATGAAGATATATCTGGTTTGCATGCAAAGAAAACCTGTATTTGAGTGTGACTTAAAAAAAAAGGAGGATACGCAGGACAGCGTGGTGCAGTGCGAGATGTGATGAGGTCTCTGAGGTAAGATGGCGCTGGTCCATTTTTAGCCTTTTAGGCAAGCATCAGTGTTTTGAATCTGATACATGCAGCTACTGGAAGCCAGTGAAGGGAGCGCAGCAGTGGGGTGGTGTGGGAGAACTTGGGCTGATTGAACACAAGCCGTGCAGCTGCGTTTTGGATCATTCTATTTGTTAGTTGGAGAGACCTTTTTGATCCCTTTACCACTTTGTCTTTTTTGTTATCGATGTGTAATTCTGTTGAGGAGGCTGTTGTGTTGATGCGGTGTCAAGGTGCACAATTTGATTTTGTATTTTCGGAAAAAAATACCTCACAAATCAACAAATCGCATGTCGTTTGGCGTTGAGGACTTGTGTTTATCTGAGCCTACGTTTAATATGAGTTAAATACTCAAGTACTGTTCAAATCAAATACTCGACTTTTAGTCAAGTCATATTTGAATTGGTGAATGTGTGGAGTGATTTGTGATAGAAGGGTATCTGCGAGAGCGAAAGGGAAAGTTTATAGGACTGTGGTGAGACCTGAGATGTTGTATGGTTTAGAGACAGTGGCATTGACTAAAAGACAGGAGGTGGAGCTGGAGGTAGCAGAGCTGAAGATGCTGAGATTTTCATTGGGGGTGACGACAATAGACAGGATTAGAAACGAGTTGTTTAGAGGGAATGTGGGCCGGTTTGAAGACAAGGTGATGGATTGAGTCAGAAACTGATAACAGAGGGAACGTTTAGCTTGGGTGCTTGCTGTCAGAATGCGAAACACGACATGGAAAAGCTTTAAAAGATGTCTAGAAGACAGATTTTGCATCACTCTTCTTGTCTTATTTGTGGGAAGGGGGTAGCTCAGTGTTTATGATGTTGTACTTCTGATCAGAAGGTCATGAGTTTAAATCCCAGCACCATTAAGCTGCCACTGCTTGCATCCTCAGCAAACAGTGCATAGAACCCTCAAGGAGATCACTTGATTGACAGCTTGAGCAGACAGATTTCCAAGGTACTTATCTATTATCTATCCAGTCTTCTAAACTGCTACAATCCGTCACGCTCTTTGAGATCTCAAAACTAGACTTCTAGTAGTTCCTAGAATAGCAAAGTTGACTAAAGGTGGTAAAACATTCTTATTTATAGCTCCTAAACTTTGGAATGACCTTCCTGTCATTGTTCAGGACTCACACTCTCCTAGTTTAAGTGCAGATATAAAACGTGTCTTTTAAGCGAGTCCTACACATAACACACATCAGACCATAACCTTGTGCTCCAGAACATCTGATCACATGCACATTATCAACTTGTGCTTGTTAATGGCTTATTCCTCTCCACTGCTTCTCTTTCTATACCCATCCGGAGGCATCCTGAGGTTGCCCCAGCTCCAGTCATGTCCCACCTCATGAAGATTATGGACCTTCAAAGTAGATGCCGACCCCGCAAACATCCCGAACCATCTAGAGACGTACCAGTGCCATTTGGATCCCACTTCATGTAGTTTGGCATCGGACCTCTTTGAATGTTTTAAGTCTCTTGCATGAGGAGCTGGTGTTGGATCTATGATGATCTCAAATGTTGAGCTATTTTATGAGTTGCGCAGTAGCTTCTGGTACTCATGGTAGTTCTCACTATCCAGAGTTTTGTATTGTTTTAAGATTTATAATCATACCCTTGACATCACACGAATGAGGATGGGTTCCCTTATTAGTCTGGTTCCTCTCAAGGTTTCCTCCATATCACTTCTAAGGGAGTTCTTAAGTTCTGTAAAGCTGCTTTGAGATAATGTCCATTGTGAAAAGGCGCTATGGAAATAACTATTGTAGATAATGTTCATTATCATCAAAAATCTCTCGTCCACCAAAATGCGTAAGGAAGTTAACTGCCCGCATTCTTCACCAATTTATGGAGTAGGTTTTGCTGTGCATGTTGCCCTGCTAAAATAATTGTACAGTAATCACCTACCCTATTATAGGTGGAGATTAGCTCTCAGATATGTGACTTATGTCTGTACGCTTCTAGATGTTCAATTGGAGCTCAAGCATTAATAGTATTGCTCTTGCTATTGGTCAGTTTCCAGAATCACCTTCTGGACTGGATTCTGACTTACATGAAGGTCACTTTAATAAAGGCATACTGTATTCTACCTGAGTAAATACAGTCTTGTTTTAAGCATGCTCACCTCTTTTCACGAAGATGTTTAGGAACAAAGCCTGGATTCTGTGCCTGTTTGTGTGCGGTTGCCAAAAATTGTCTTTGAACGCATAATACTATTTAATCATGCGTACTCTTAGTCTTTTGATTGGACGTTCAGAGAGTGCACTCTTTCACAAGCTCAAACATTTGTGTGGATTTAACAGTTGTTGTTTTTCTTATTCCACAAGGAGAAGAAATCGATTTGGTCACAGATACACTTTCAAGGAAATTTACAAGATGGACATCGTGAGAAAGTCAAAACAAGTCGTGATACTTTTGTGGGGTTTTTTTTTCCTCTTATACTATGTTCCTCTACTACATCGATGGTTTCTATAGCCGTGGTGACATAATGATGGTATTAAGAGGTCTATTCATTCAGGTAGGACACCACTGAAGGCCTGGGGGTGAAAAACATGGCCCACTACTAAGGGAAACATTATTGTGAATGTGCTCTAGATATGCATACAGTCAGATATAAAGTAAATAAAGCCCTTCACCATGGACAAGTGCTTGGTCAATCTCAAGGGGTTTGAATTGGGCTTCTAGCTTAATTAGATTTACAAAATCGGAAGTGGAAAACAGTCTTGCAGCGTCCCACAGACGGACAGCAAAAGAACACAAATAAATCTCTAAGTCTGAGCAATAATTGTATAGACTATGAAAAGCTCTTTATTCATAATTCTTGGGCTTTGTGAGCTTTATAAAAGGCAATATTTATGGTAGTATCCAGTTCCAATATGATTGAAACTGTTTTTGACAGATATACACAATTGTAATAAAACATACATCAAATAATTCATTTATCTCTATATTCATGGTATGTAGACCCTGTTACAAAAGACCCAATCTGAACATATATGAACGGACCATACAAAAACTCGAAACCAATTTAAAATCTTGTCTTCGTTTTTACAGTTCACAAAGAAGCTATTTCTGTCCAACTGTGCTCCTTCCTCCAGAGGAGCATGCCCGTGGAGTTGTAGTCTGAATTTAGACCTCATCATTGCACTGAAACAGCGCTTGTCAAAGTAACTAATGGCTTACTTATATTCTCTGTGGATAGGTCTCTCTACTCATACCACCTAGTGCAGCATTTGACATTATAGAGCATAAAATGCTGCTTGATACCAATGCATATTATGCCAGTATTTTGTATAGAAGTTCAAGCCTGATTTAGATTCTGCCTTGATTCTATGTGATCGTATTCTGATGATGGTTCATTAGGACACAGATTAAGAATACGAATCAGTAAAAGTAATACTTTTAAGTACTAAAACAAGGTAAGTCTTTAGACATCGTTTGAAGACTGTTGGGACTGTTGGTGGGAGCTTGATGCAGTGCGGGGTGAGCTACAAATTGTGAGGAAGAAGTGTGCTGGTTCATTTTTGGCTTTGTAGATGAGCATCAAACCTGGTGCAGGCAGCAACAGGAAGCCAGTAGTCATGGGGTGGGGTGGGAGTAGAAGTATGGAGAATATTCTAAATAGTAAAATATTAAGCAATTGTTTGTTGCTTTATAAACATGGAATTAAGAGCAGGGTCAGGAACTCTATCATCATAGCTGTAGATCCCACCGGATTCCCTCGGATGTTGAGCAATATATGGACATGAAACGTGGACCTGAAAACAGTTGTCAGGGCAATTTCCAGAGATCTCCAGAGTCTTCGTTTTAGTCCTGAGCTTTGCTTGGGTGTTGGGTCAGAACGTCCAGAATATGATCTTTTTCTTTTGGCTGCTCCCAGTAAGGGTCACGACAGAGGATCATCCGTCTCCAAGTCATCATCAGTCCTCCTCATCTGTCTCTTTCAAAACAACTACCTGCATATCATCCCTCACCACATCCATAAACCTCCTCCTTAGCTTTGCTGTTTTCCTCCTGCCTGGCGGCTCCATCCTCAACATTCTTTCACCTCGTGATATACCCCATGCCCCTCCTTTGGACATGACCAAACCATGTCAATGATGCCTCTCTCACCTTGTCTCAAAAACATTCTACTTGCACTCCATTCCCTCCATTACACTCATTTCTAATCCCGTCCATCCTCGTTACTCACAGCATTTTCAGCACGTTGTGATACGGTGCTGCCTTCAAAAACAGCTGTAAAACTCCAATACTTGATGTTTTCTAAAAGTAAAAATTTACTAAAAGTAAAGCTAAAAGAAGCCATTCATTTTCATGGACGATCGATTACTTTTAGTGGACAAGAAACATCGGCGGCTGAACGTCCAACAACATGGAAAAGTGGGTTCATGCAAATATGAAGTAACTGCTTCCAGAGAATATCAATGGAAATAAAAACAGTATTGTGTCTATGATCCATTTCCTGATTTGTTGTATCTAAAGCACAGCACTAGTTGTGTCATCCATTGCTAAATAGTTGTAACAGCAACCAGTAGTAGGAACCTCTAGGATTTGTCACATTGTGTCACACACGCACACACACACCTGAACCCAATCAACGCAATCTAATTTGCAGTCTGGTCTTCATTCTTGGACCTGGATTCCTTTTTTCCTCCTCCATTTCCTATTTCAAATTGTTCAGCTTGTCTTATAATTTGCATTTGTCTGCCATTTATTAATTTTTTAAATAAAGTGAATAAACCACTAGATTTCAATGCTTTTTCTCATATCCAAGAGTGTTTCCTCTAGGTTCTTCAGTTTTCATCCTATCAAAAAACAAAACAAAAAACAAAACACATAAAAAGAGTGCACGGATGTGTGTGCGTGCTTGTGGGTGTGAGTTTAATGCTTTGCGATGAAATCTTATAGTAACCACGAGTATTCCCACCTCTAGCCCACTATGATCCTGACCAGTGCATGAAACACCCTTAAGCAACTATGTATGTAATATCTCCTAAAAATATTGTGGAGTATGCTTCTTCATATGATCATGCAAAAATAAAAGAAAAATGCACAAATTGTGCCAACACTGGACCTGTCAATCACATGACAGTCTAAAATGCTAATTATATGCAAATAAATGTGTTCAAATAACATTGGCGGATTTAATCTCAGTGTTCTCAGCAGGATCACATACATTATTGTAGAGAGAACTCAAATGTAATTATACATGCATATATGTGTGTATATATACACACACACACACACACACACACACACACACACACACACACACACACATTTATCCAGTGCAGACAAATCCAAAAAAAAAGATAATTAAGCTAGAACTGTTTCCAAGTCTCAGTTAGTTTGATATTGCTGGTGTACATTTCTGATCTAAAAATAGAGCATGGTTGATTTGTTAAACAGATCTTCTATTAAAGGATTTAGTCTTTTTAAGGTGGAAGCAGAGGCACATTCTGCATGCAGGAGATAAGAATAGTATTCATTAACTGAAATATGTGCGTGGAAAAACAAAGCATTTTGGCATTTGTTTCTGGAGTCCATTAATCCTGCAATTGTAGCTACATTTCAAAGCATAGACAATTAAACTAAGTTTTGAATAATTACAAAGGTTCATGGTTATTAGTCTGTAGATTTGGAAAACACTTACTATATGAATTTATTAGTGAATTTACAAATTTTGTTGTATGACTATCTTTATTGTAAAATTCAAAAAGATTCTACGAACAAGCTAAACACACACATCTGTTAGTTATTTTATATATATATATATATATATATATATATATATATATATATATATATATATATATATATATATATGGAAATGATTTACTGTTGCCCACAAGGGCATTAGTAACGTCAGGTAGCAATGCAGGTGATGTGAGATTTTACAATATTGTTGTCTCGCTATTGTCACCATGATATAAAAAAAAAACTTAAGGCGAACGATAGCTCTGGGAAAATCTGTGTATAATACAAAAAATAGTAGGACACGTTGAATGCACAAGCAGTTTATGTAAGTTAAATCAGTATTTCAAATGAATGGACCAAGTCACAAAACGAACATGACAAACTGGAGATCAATTCAAATTAGTACAATTGGGAAAAATGGCACAAGGAGTTAACACCAACAGCTACATTAACATTATTAATAGAGACGTGACACTCATGCATGTAGTTTACACACACACACACACACACACACACACACACACACACACACACACACA
>JAAIIK010000092.1:1107194-1119655 GCA_014706435.1 Silurus glanis | reverse complement strand
ACACACACACACACACACACACACACACACACACACACACACACACAGTCTACTTTTTCTGTCTATGTTAAATATTAAAATTTAAAATTACTGTTCGTGTTAATGCAATGCCAAAAAGTAAATAATGGCATTTAAAGGGAATCGTGGTGCCTAAACTCTGCATTGTTTAATTTATTTATTTGTTTGTTTGTTTTATTAAAATCGTATTCGAAATTTCTAACTTCGAATCAATGCTTGCAGTTTACATGCAATTTTCTTAACAAGCCAATTTAAAATGATACTATTTCAAATATTCCAAGTAATCTAAGCCACAGCTTTTTATATTAAAGTTGTAACCATGTGTTTGGTTATACTGCACTGAATTCTAGTATATTTCATAATTTAATTAGTTTTTAAATTTTTTTAAGTTATGAAGTAATGTGGCTGGAGTAGGATGGCGCCCTTGAGTTTCCTTTGTTCCTTGTCAAGGTTTGCAATGTTCATTCATCATTATTCAGGGTTTATTGTAGCATTCCACTTTTATTTTTTTTTTTTACTCGAAAGTTCATTTAGCCGTCAAACGGATGACATCGTGCAGGTCTATTTGGCAAAATGACAGTGAGACATTATTAGTTTTATTGTCCTTGAGGGGTTTTTTTTTAAACCCTGCTTTTGTGGAGAATTCTGTACATGAGAATTCTGTACATGATAAAACAAAATGGGAATATGAAATAGAAGATGTTGTAATGTATACACAACATATTCGTCTGACACATTATCCAGAGGAAAACCCGCAATGAAGTACAACTTGTTTAAAAAGTGATCTCACATCCAGTGATAAATTGGAATCCAGATATCACGTTTCTCTCAGTTTGACGTTTTCAAATCTTTTATAATTAGTGCTGATGAATTCCTTAATCTGGTTACAGATCATACAATACTTCAGGCTGTAGGTCTTCTTCTGAGACATTTAACGGTGTGTGATACCAAGACATGGTAGCAGTCACAAGGTGCTATTGGGGAATGCAGTTTAGCTAAGTGGTGTAGGACATGTCAAAGTAACATTCATATGAATGCCAGGGCCTTTACTTTCTTAGTCAATTTATTTGTTGTCATTTGTATAGTGCTTCTTACTTTGAACATTGTCTCAAAGCAGCTTTATTCAAATAAAGCGGTTATAAGGTTATATAGAAGTCTTATGAGAGCATTACCCAGAGCATCACAATACCCCCACCAGCTTACCTTCTTCTTAGGCGGTGAAGGGCTTTACGGTCCGAAACAGTGCAGCTGCTGAACCACACTGAGATGCAGTTTGTGAGGATGCTCTCAATGGTACAGCGGTAAAGGTTCCCCAGTATCCACAGACAAGACTCCTCAGAAAGTACAGGTACTGTTGTGCCTGTCTGATCAGGAGAGAGAATTTCACAGTCCAGGTGAGGATCCTCGGAAACCAGGTGTGGACCAGGTGTGGAACTTGATGCTGGGTACATGTGCAGAGGAGGGACATGAGTTATACTGGTAGAAGAATGCTGAGGATGGAGCCACCAGGTAGGAGGAAAAGAGGAAGGCCAAGGAGGAGGTTTATGGATGTGGTGAGGGAAGACATGCAGGTAGTTGGTGTGAAAGAGGCAGATGTAGAGGACAGGGGGGTATGGAGACGGATGATCCGCTGTGGCGATCCCTAATGGGAGCAGCCGAAAGAAAAAGAAGAAGAAGAAGTATCTGGGTCATTTGTATAGCTTGGTATCCTGACAGTTACTATATCATGCCCTGCAATTAACTTGTAAAAACAAAAACAGTTTAAATATAAAAGTATATATGCTGTAAGTACAAGTATTAAAGGGTCTAGATGCTTGATACTGTTCTGTTTGTGACACTAAAATAAAAAAAGCAATGACTAAAACTCATTTGCTAGGACAAAAACATATGTTAGCTTAACAAAGTTAGCTAGTTAAATATGTGAATTATGGCAAAAAATGTTCGTTTAGATATCTACGGAGAGCTAGCTAGATTCTTCATGTATGTGAATGCATGTTCGGCTAACTCTAACTGTTTGCTAATTAGCAAGCTAAGCCTGTTCAACTCGTAGATTACTGATATGTAGCTGTGATCTTCATGGATCTGGCTTTATAGACAGGGTTCTTACTGGAACAGGTTTGGGTCTCCTAGCTCAAGTTAAGGGAAAATTAAATGCTATACATATATACCGTAATTTCCGGACTATTAAGCGCACCCAAATATAAGCCGCACCCACTGAATTTGACAAAGATTTTTATTTTGAACATAAATAAGCCGCACCTGTCTATAAGCCGCAGGTGTCTACACTGAAACTAATGAACTTTACACAGGCTTTAACGAAAGACAGTGTCTGTTACACGGCTTGTATCTAAACAGTAGCCTACCAAGAAAGTCATTGTTCACTGTCTTCCTCTTCCTTTCACAACTATTTCTCTTTTTGCATCGTCGTGCGTTTAAAAATCACCATCGGTGAAGCTTTTCTCCCGATGTCGTGCAGCTCAGAACACAGGTGAAGTGCGTTTTTTCATGCCCGGTTGTTTTCAGCGTGACGAATGATTCGCATTTCCTGTAGACAGTCCGAGTGAGCGGCAGGTCAAACGTCAGAGGAACATCATCCATATTTATGATGTGGTGCGGCCCGATTCAGTGGGAGCGCATCTGATTTAATGTAAAGAGTTTCATTGGTTCACCTGAACCCGTTCCGCAATTTCATTGGTCTAATGTTATGGGGCTCAGTGTTTTGGCTTAAAGTTTGTGAAACCGGGAAAAACCCAGGAAAAATCCATAAATTAGCCGCTTCGTTGTTTAAGCCGCGGGGTTCAAAGCGTGGGGAAAAAAGTAGCGGCTTATAGACCGGAAAATACGGTAGTTTAAAAGACATCCTATACAATTGTCTGCCAACTTTTTTGTGGTAACCAGTGGTGAAAAGTGAGGAAGTAAATGTAATTCGTAAGTAGCTTTTTCACATATCTGTACTTTACTAAAGTATTTCCATTCATTTAAGAAGACTTCGCTAAATTTCAAAGTCAAATATTTTACCTCATTTTGCAAAATCAGTCGTTACTTTTTATTTATGAGGAGAAAAACTGGTCAAACGCGCAGCAAGCCACCAATCAGGGTCGAGCACGGGCTCTGTTTTGAACTTGTATTGATTGGCGCTTGGTGGTATCTACTCAGCATGAACATCGTCCGTTCAACAGCAAGCAGAACATTTAGAGAGGAATAAATGATGGAAGAAACTCCTGACTCGAACTCGCCACAACACCCGTGGCCTTATTTGAGCAATTTATTTAAAATAGTTGAAAAGAAGATTTTGGGCTCATGAACATTTTTGAATAGAAATCAATCAGTGTTTCACGTATTAATATCATTCTATTAATAGATCGATGTGCTGAGAGTCTTTTAAGTACATTTGCTCAAGTGAAAATTTACAGGGAACAGTTTTAGTTTTCTGGAATCCTATTTGTACTTCGTCCACCATTGGTGGCAAAAGTTTGAAAAAGAAACCAACCATGGCCGGTGTCTTAATTGTATTTTCCATATAGAGTAGCTGCTCATAGGGAATAAACCCTTAAGGACTGTTCTGTATATGTATGATTAATTACTTAGACATATAATAATTACAGTAGAATAACTCGGTACCATATGGAAAGATAAAGATTACGGTCACAAAATTAAAGCACAAGCTGGCCCTGATTTGTGCAATCAAACATTTTCCGTGCAGTGTGAAAATAGGTCAGAATCCAAGCTTTCTATGTTAATGTGTTGAATGAAAATGAATTGTATAGAATTGATCGATTGGAAGACACAGAGAAGGTTTTAGGTTCTGGGCTTGGATTTCCTGTGGATTCCAAAAAATATTGATATATAACAGCAGGAAACAACTGATATGTGCCAGATTCGTTAGTTCCCCTTCGCAAACCTTTCATTAGAATCGCATGTCTGGATGTCTGTGTCAGGGGAGGGGAATCAACGTCTGGTCCAGAGCTTCTCCATTAGAATGGTTGATAGGCGAAATGATAAGAACATACGGCAATTTTATGATTCAGTCAATTTTATTAGACCGTGAACTCAAGTGCATTTGACTACACCTGCAAATCAAGTCACTAAATTATATCAAGACAAAAAAAAAAAAAAAAAAAGAATAGAGTTCTCTCCCTCTATTTTCTACTGAAATGGCTTAATCAGTGTTTCCACCACTTTCCCTTCATGACTGCCTGGCATGACAGACAGACAGACAGACAGACAATCTTTCAGTATTTAGACTCTTAGTATTGAATGCGTTTAACTACAACTGCAAATGAAGCCGCTGAATTATATCAAACGAAAAAAAAAAAAATAGACAGTGAATTCTCTCTCCTTTCTTTTCTCCTCACAAGTCTGAACCTGTGTTTCTCGCACCACTATCCGAACATGCTTTGCTCTGACAGCTCACCCTGTCTGTTCATGGACTCTCACAGCTGGCTGTGTCCTAACAGAGACACGTGTCCTCGCTTGTCCTTGCTTTTTTTTTTTTTTTTTTTTTCCTCCTGAGGCACTCTGACCGTCCTCATCACTTTTATCGCACTCTGTTTGTTCTTCTCCCTCCCAAAAACTTTAATGCTGTAGACACCTCCGGCTAACTACACATCTTCACCGTGCACAAAAAAATTAAATAAATACCACTTGCAAGAATTCTTCTGCATCTTTTTTCTTTCGCTATTTCATTTGTTTTTCCTTTGTAATTTTAAATGAACAAAAAAAAAAAAAATACATTTTGTTTGTTTGTTTATTTATTTATTTATTTATTTATTTATTTATTTATTCATTAACAAACACACTTCCAATAGCCTTCGAGTATTTTTTTTTACTTCAACCCCAATTTAAAAAATGTTGAAACACTGTGTAAAATATAAATAAAAACACAATGCAATGCTCATAAATCCATAGTCTATTCACAATAATAAAACACAAAAAATAAAAAAATAAAACCATGCTTAAACTAAGGGAACGTACCATTTCAAATAAAAAGGGGTCATTTTCAAATAGATGGCTGCAACATGGCTGTGTAGCATCATGAGGAGACCAGTTGCTAGAGTTTTGGGAAAGGAATTTTTTTCACAAATGGGTTTGATACAGGATTCTAGCTGCTCAACAGTTCTGGGTGTCCTTTGTTGTCTTTTTCCTTTCATGTTGCACCAAATGTTTTCAAATAGTTAAAAGGTCTAGACTGCAGGTAGGCCAGTTCAACACCCGGACTAAGTATAGCGTTTTCGTTGTCTTGTATATATTTTTCTAGACTTTTGTTGCGCCGTCCCAAATTTTTTGAGACGTGTTGCGGCCATCGAATTCAAATTGACCTTTTTTTTTTTTCTTTAAAATGGTACATTTCCTCAGTTTAAACGTTTGATATGTTTTCTTTGTGCATTCTGTTTTTATTTACATTTTGCACCATCCCAAATTATTTGGGATTGTATTTAAATGTGTAAAAATGTATTTCAACAGATGTGTCTGACTCTAGCTTCCGTGTCCAGGGATCGGGTTGTCGAGGCCCCCGCCTTCGACTGCTGCCCGATCCTCTCAGCACCGGCCCCTCGAGAGGAGTCAGCTGAGGTGGCTTGGGCATCTGTTCCGGATGCCTCCTGGACGCCTTCCCGGGAAGGTGTTTCGGGCGCGTCCCACTGGGAGGAGACCCCGGGGAAGACCTAGGACACGCTGGAGAGACTGTGTCTCCCGGCTGGCCTGGGAACGCCTCGGTGTCCCCCCGGAAGAGCTGGAAGAAGTGTCTAGGGAGAGGGAAGTCTGGGCATCTCTGCTTAGACTGCTGCCCCCGCGACCCGGCCTCGGATAAGCGGGAGAAGATGAATGAATAAATGAATGTCTGACCCTTTCAATATTTAACATTTACAGATTTTTTCTGAATGGAGGTATTCAGGTTTGCATAGCTTTATCTGGTGGACATTAACACTTTCCCCCACACATGCACAAACACACACACTCACACACACAGTCTAACCAAAGCTCCATGACATCTATTTAGTCCAAAAGTTTGCTGAATAAAGCAGAATAATGAGTCATCAAGGCAACCTAGTGTGCTTATTGCTAGATGTGACCTTTTGCTATATAAAACACTAAGGAATAAAAACCACAAAATAATAATACAGGGGAGAAAAAAAATACATTTATATGGTTTTTTTTATTCTCCTGGTTGGCATCAGCCAGTGCTGTTCCAAGGTAACCTTTCTCTAATTGGTATTTTTGTGCCCATTTTGTTGGCCTTGGGCACAGCAGGAGTCTCTATGACAGTGATGCTGTTTAAGCTACCGCTTGTTTTCCTGCTGAGAATGAGACAAAAAAAAAAGAAGGAAAAAAGTAACAATTATAAAGATTTGTTTTCTTCACTTATTTAGCAGAAAAAAGCTTGAGGAACAATGTTAGTATTATTCATTCATTTTGTTTGTAAATGCAAAGGGGAAAAAAAAAAGACTAAAACAAGGCAACATACATAAATGTGATTAAATATAATATTAAAATCACTAGCTTAATTAAAATATATATCTTGGCAGCAGACAGGTTTGTGTAGTCCCAGTGATTAGATGTGGTAGGATAATGGTTAAGGCTTTAAATTACTCAGACAGTCAGGAGTTTGCCAATCTGCCACTCTTGGGCCCTTGAGCAAGGCCCTTAACACTCTCTGCTCCAGTGCTGTTTAATGAATGACCTCAGCTTCATAACATCGAAGATATGCAGAGAGTTTTACAGTAATGTATATGTGACAAATAGAACACCCTTTTTCTTTTCTTCTTCTTTCAGAAGGCACTGTAAATAATGTTCAATTCTGGAAAACTGGTCCCTGTCCATGGTCCTGGATGCACATTCGTCACTTGGCTGCTCCAAGTTGACAGTGGAATTGTCCATGGTTCTGAAAAACGCCTTCTTAAATTCCTTGAAGTACACTACATAGAAAAATCTATTTGTATGTTTTCCCATGTCTTCCCAGCCATATGTTTTTTCCTCTTAAAACTTTGTTTTTTCACAACGTTTTTGCATGTAATAGCTTTATATTTTCACTTTAACTGAACTTGGAAATTCAAACCTGTTCCAACAGGACAATGCCCCTGTGCCCAAAGCAAAATCCATTGTTGAGATTAACTGTCGTTTAATGTATACTTAGATGCAATGGTATTCTTCGGAAATTCAACTGATTGACTTGTGTTTTCACGACTATCATGACTATCATTTTAATTGACGAAGTACAAAATATTGCATCATAAAACACGTAATATTATGTAGTATAGAATATTTCATTGTACAGTCATTAGTGTCTGAGATAAGTCCGAAAATATGAGTAATATAAACACGCCTGTGTAGGTGGCATGTGTGACACGGAATAAGTCAGCACGCTAACATGTAAAGTGTACGACTTTTGAGGTCAGTCGAGCTCACGCTAAAAGTGTGTGGGCGCAAATGAATTCAGAAAAGAGCACCAATAATGTGATACTAACGATTCGTTCACCATTAGACATTCGGATCTCGTGGGCATCCGACCGTTTGCTCGTGGGCATCAGTCCATTGCTCTGTTCTTAATGTGCATTTGTTCCCTAACAGATAGTTCTTTTTTTTCTTCAAAGTGTCTTCAATCTGAAAAACACACTCACAATAGGACATACAGTATGCATTGCTCCTGCAAGCTGCATTGTTCTGCGAGTCTGTGAGACACTCACTTCCCTCATAAAATGCTACATGATGAAAATGCCAATGCCGTTTGTCGATGCAAATCCCTGTGGGCTCAGTGTCCCTGTTGTCATGGAGATATAAGGCATTTCAGGGGTGCCGTTTCCTCTTGACAGTCGCCTGCAGGAGAAATAGGCGTCTCGTTTAGAACTCTGCATACCTGCGATTGTTGTGTGGGGTAAAAAAGAAAAAAAAAAAACTGAAAGTGCATAGATGTGCTAAAATCTTTAAAACCAATAAATACACATTACATTCAATATCACGGTGGTACGATCTTTTCTTTAATGTGTTTCGAGTTTGTATGTGTGTGTGTGTGTGTGTGTGAGGTCTTTCAAATCTAGAAACTTCTCCCAGGATGATCGATTCAATAATGCAATGAACCGGAGCTGTCTGAAAAAAAAAGAAAGCGACTGAAGGGGAAGAAGTAGTTATGGTTGTCATGGCAAACAAAAGTGGCCCCAAAAGTGATACCTGTCAAGCTTACCATAAAAGGATGGGTGATAGATGTGCGGTATAATTTGGCAGAAGGAAAGAGGAAAAAGGGTTTTTTTTGTTAGCTTTGTGGAAAATAAGTAAGAACTCGGATAATAGGAACAGAATTGAAATTGGCTTAATAATCATATATTTAATGATATTAATGAAACATTTGACTGATGCCCTGAATGATAGCTTGGTGGTGTTGAGAATTCTGGCTTTTTTAATAAAAAAATCCAACTCCTTGAACACTAAGCTACTATTTCCCTGGCAATACCACTTCTAATATTAATAAAAGGGATTCATTAATGATTTGTAGTTACTCATGATGAGTAAGTTTTGCCAAAGATGAAAAACCCTGCAAAAGGTAAAGACGAAAGGTGATTCAATGTGGCATTTTTTGTGACATATTTATTTATTTAGCACAAAGAATAAAATATATACAACAAGAAACCAGACAAAATGAGATGCAGATGAGAGGCTATGAGAGGCAGAAAACCCAAGAGGGCTTATTTAAAGCCTCCACCTAAACAATAAAGAAAGAAAACAAATAAATTATAATAACAAATATCTTATTCTTTTAGCTGCTCCCATTAGGGATCGCCACAGTGGATCACTCGTCTCCATACTACTCTGTCCTCTACATCTGCCTCTTTCAAACCAACTACATGCATGTCTTCCTTCACCACATTCATCAACCTCCTCCTTTGCCTTTCTCTTTTTCTCCTTCCTGGGGGCTCCATCCTCAGCATTCTCCTACCGATATACCCAGTGTCCCTCCTCTCCTCACATGTCCAAACCATCTCAATCGTGCCTTCCTCACTTTGGCCCCCAAAATATCCTACATGCGCTGTCCCTCTAATAAACGAATCCATCCTCGTCACTCCTAATAAAAATCTCAGCATCTTCAGCTCTGCTACCTCCAGCTCCACCTCCTGTCTTTTACTCAATGCCACTGTCTCTAAACCATACAACATCGCAGGTCTCACCGCAGTCCTATAAACTTTTTCTTTCATTCTCGCAGATACCCTTCTATCACAAATCACTCCTGCTATCACTCCTCTCCACCCACTCCACCCTGCCTGCACTCTTTTCTTCACTTCTTTAACACACTCTCCATCACTCATACAATACAATAACTCCCCTCTTGGCACCCTGTCATACACTTTCTCTAAATCTACAAAACACACAACTTTTTCTGTCCTTCTCTATACTTCTCCATCAACATTCTCAAAGCAAATAATGCACCTGTGGTGCTCTTTCTCTGCATGAAACCATACTGTTGCTCACAGATGGTCACCTCTTCTCTCAGCCTGGCTTCCACTACTCTTTTCTACAACTTCATAATGTGACTGATCAACTTAATACCCCTGTAGTTACTGCAGGTCTGCACATCTCCCTTATTCTTAAAGATCAGTACCAGCACACTCCTTCTCCATTCCTCAGGCATCCTCTCACCTTCCAGAATCTTGTTAAACAATCTGGTTAAAAACTCCACTGCCATCTCTCCTAAACATCTCCATGCTTCTACCGGTATGTCATCTGGTCCCACCGACTTTCCACTCTTCTCACACCCTCTTCTTACTAGTCAACACATATCGATCATCCTTTATTGCTCTAACTTGCAGCACATCCTTCCCAGTCGGTCTCTCTGCCTGGCCAATCGCTACAAATCCTTTTCATCTTCCTTAGTGTCCAACTTCTCCTACAGCTCCTCATATGCCTTTTCCTTGGCTTTCGCCACATCCCTCTTCACCTGCTGCCGCATCTCCTTGTACTCCTGCCTACCTTTCTCATCACTCTATCGATCCCAATTCTTTTTCTCCAACCTATTTCTCCTGATGCTCTCCTGGACTTTTTCATTCCACCACCACCTCTCTTTGTCTTTATTTCTATTTCCAGATGTCACACCAAGTACCTTCCAAGCTGTCTCCCTTTGCAGTAGTTACCCAATCTTCCAGCACCTCTTCACCACCACCGAGCCCCTGTCTGACCTCTATCCTGAATCTCACAGTCTACAGCCTTGATCCTTCAGTTTTCACCATCTTATTATTATTTTATTTATCTTAACTCCCCTCCTCTTCTTTACCTCCAAATCCATCCTACAGACCACCATACTAAGCTGTCTAGCTACACTGTAACATGCTAACACCGTACAGTCTCCAATCATCTCTTGCATAGCATAGCCCACCTGTGTGCACTCTCCTCTGCTCTTATAAGTCACAAATTATAATAACAAATATGTAATGTGTAAATTAATTAGACGGGTCAAAAATCTCAAGAATAAAGTACTGCTGCTTTAGCGCTCCTATGCTATGATTTGTGGTGCTGTCTCTGGTGCTGCTTTAGATCACATTTGTTCACATTTTTGGGTGTAGTAGCTTCTTTTTTATTATTTTTTTTTTTTTTACACATCCATTCAAAATTTATGATCATAAATATATAAAATGAAGCCCAAAACTGCTCCAATGATAGTGCTAGAATGTTAGCAACAGTTGGCCCAAATGTTTTTAAAATGTTCCTTAGACACTTTATGATCAGTGTGTAAAATATTACAGATGAAAGGATGTGCTGCAAGTTAGAGCAATAAAGGATGGAGATGGAAATGTGTTGACTAGTGAGGAAAGTGTGTTGAGAAGATGGAGGGAGTATTTTGAGCAGTTGATGAATGAGGAATATGAGAGCGAGAGACACTTGATGATCAGTGTGTGGAATATTACAACTTTTGATTATATGGTTCTATGGACTGTCACAGATACCACAGACAGAAGAAGAAGATATTTTCCATACATTTAATATACATTATTAGATAAACCCTACTTTTATTCAAGATATCTTCAATTTGTATGCCTTTGGTATGATAGAGGAATCAGTGAAGGGTAATTTCAAGGTGAAAGAATGGAGCGAACTGATAGTGAGACACAGCTGAGTCACTGTACATTGAGTCATTAGTGAATTGCCAGCACTTGCTACTGGATCATATGCTATAAAAAAACAAAAACATTATTCATGTATTTACTCAATGTCAGTAAGTCTCCTTATCAGGCTGGTGGTGGATCCAGAAGCTACGCTGGCTGGATGAGCCATGGTGCAAAAGAACCACACCAAAAAAATTGGTCACAAACTCACACCAATTTAGTGTTCCAAATCTCCAAAATAAGTAAGAACCAAGATAAAGATTATGTAAAACTCCAGACTGATTGTTAGAAGAGGTAAGGCCTGAGCTCCCCACTGCATCCAGATGCTTTGTTATTATCTAAAAGTGAATTAGGAAATTTGTGAAATGGTACACATTACTATGTGTCTAGAATTCATCATTAAAAACATCTTGCTAGTTAAAAGGCCTTACTCGATTGTGTATCTTTACCAAAAAGAAATGAATGTGAGAATGAGACACAGGATTCACATTTCACAGATGGAAGATTAATAAAGATCCGAAATCTCTTATTTTTTACATTTCTCACAGACACCAATGATTGGTAGACTAAACTTGCTCTTAATGGCAGTAGCCATAGAGCAAACATTGGTAATTTTGCTCTGTTGACTACAATATGATTGGCTTTGACATTTTCAAAAGATGATGTATAACAAATTTGCAATTGATTGGACTTTTTTTTTTTTTTTTTTTGACAATAGGAGTAGCTAAATGTTGGACACCCTTTACATGAACGTAGATTTGTTAGTGCTAAAGTGTTGGGAGTAATGGATCAGAATGTTCCTTAGACCCGCCCTAATTGTTCAATTTCAGCACCGGATAGTTCTAAGGGCTGCCATATACAACCTTGCTAAAAAAAATAAAAAAAACTGAATGAAAATAGAAGCGGAAAAAGAATCATAGTGTTCCTATACACATTTTCTGTCCTCCCCCTAATAAATATATAAATAAACAAAAATATAGAAAATCCAGAATCCCGTTATGGGCATTGGGCTTGTGCTGAATGAAACGGAGATTGTGTCGGAAAAGAAATCAACTTTTATGACACCCAGGCTGTAATGTCACACATGCCGTAGACTCCGATATTACATCTAAAAACCCTGCGATATTCGGCAGCGTGTGAAAGTTGCTGCGGCGTCACTTCGCTCGAGTCGGGGATGGAGCCGGTTTTAAAGTGCTGAGGCGTCACTTTCTCACACGTCAATCACTTCTGAGAGCTTATTTCACCTTTAGGGAAGAGGAGGAAAATGTCAGAGATCAGAGCAAGGTTAATCCCTCGCTGATGGATGAGTTTAAATTTGCGCGCACACACACACACACACACACACACACACACACACAC
>JAAIIK010000092.1:1057446-1101544 GCA_014706435.1 Silurus glanis | reverse complement strand
ATATATAAAATAAAATAATGCAAGGGGGAAAAATTATTTCAAACAAACAAACAAAATATAATAATTATTATTTGATTAAAACGATAAATTTTTAATTAGATACTTTATTTAATTAATTGTATACTTTAAGTAAAATGACATACATTATATATATATATATATATATATACACACACACATACATACATACATACATACACACACACACACACACACACACATACATACATCTACATTTATTTAACATTTATTTAAAGTAAATTTTAAGTCTTTATTCTTCATATATATATAAAACTAACCAATGAAATTTTTCTTTGTAATTTTCCAGCTTGGTATGAAGCTGTGGTCAGAGTGCAGGTTCAGCCATGATACAGAGTAGAGAGGGTTAAGGGCTTTGCTCAGGGGTGGTGGTGTTTAAACCTCAATCATCAGTAACACAGAAAAACCAATGAGAAACACACACTCCTTTGTGGTAAGTCATTGATCTACGAATTAAAAAAAAAAAAAGGTGCATCCAATCACACATTAATATTCGAGTGACTTTGATTCATTCACTCTTTGTAAAGTATACGCTCTGTTTCCTCAGAGCTCAAACTGTACTAAATCTTGTTATTAGATGTTTGTTGCTCTGATTTCTGCCTTTTCTCACTTTTGATTCACATCTTTCTATTACACTTGACTCGGATTTTCTCATGGTCCCGATACGGACTCTTTCGCAACAATAATCTGCAGGCTCGTGAATTAGTCATGAGAAACAAACAACCGAGATACAGAAACATTTTTGTCCGTTATCGCACATGACAAAATATGGATCGTGTTCCATTAAAAATTCATCTTTAAACATGTTTCAAAGGGCCGTTTCCACAGTGTTTACATCTCACACAAAAACTAATTTCTCTAAGCAGCAGAATAAGGGCATGACCTCGGGTTTGCAGCCAAAAAAAAAATGGTCAGGCTTCCGAATATGTGTTCTGCGACGAGAACGGAGAAATCACTGGATTTTGTTGTAGAATAGAAAAAATAAAATGACGACATGAATGCAGTACACATGACTACATGTTGATATGAATTCTGGTTATAGGTTGGATTCTTGTATCTGATTGGTTTTCATATATCAGCAAATATGTTAACGACAACAATACTGTTAACGATCAAGAAACGATTCATATCATAACGGATAATAGTAATGGCCGCTGTTCCCATAGTAACAGCTCATCTCACAGAGACGAAACTCCATATAATGTAAAACAAATAATAAACAGATTTCAAATAAATAATAAAAAATTTATATATATATAATAAATAAAAAATAAATAAATAAATAATAAAAAAAATTATAATGGAAAATAAAAAATATATATATATATATATAGTATGTAAATGTAAATTTATTTTGTAAATGAACAAAACAGAAATCCAATTCAAATCACTATTTATTGGGACCTCATTTTGGGTTTCAATTCTTCCACATGGACACTTTGACAAGCATTTTGTAGGATCAGATTCAGGTGTATGATTAACCAATTATCCCAAGCAGGTGCTAATTATCATCAATTTCGTATGTAGGTTGAGACACGGTCATTAACTGAAACAGAAACAGCTGTGTAAGAGGAAAGCCGGGTGAGGAAAAGCCAAACTCTTTTCTAAGGTAAGGTTGTGGAAGTCAGTTTCATGTCACAGGTCATACAACATGGCAAGGCTGGTAGTTACAAGGTGGTATCAAAGAATTTCGAGACTAATGGTGTAACTGGTGCTATTCTGACCATGTGCGTTACCACGTCTCTGATTTAATCATGGACAAGTTGGAAACGTAAAATTCTGTGAGAAACTGCTCAAATCTGCCACAGAGACGTTTGACATGACATATATTTGACATACGGCGATGCTGCGACAAGTCGTTGGAAGACTCTAACGACTCTGGAAGTCAGAAGTGTTTTTCGTGGAAGAATTTTGCCCGAAAACGAGGCTAAGCAACTCAATTATTCACATCGGAACTGGGGCGAAAATGCCCGCTGAAAAGTGCTATAAAAACCAGTGCAACAGTGTAGCATGGTGGAGGTTTCCTTGAAAGTTTGGGGCTACATTTCTGCAAAAAGAGTTGGAGATTTGGTCAGGATTAAAGGTGTTTTCAATGCTGAGAAATACAGCCATCCATCAGGGAGGCATTTGATTGGCTGCACATTTATTCTGCAAAAAGGAAATGACCCCAAACATACAGCCAATGTTATTAAGAAATATCTCCATTGTAAAAACAAAAAGTCCTAAAAGTAATAGTTTTAGACACCTTGATCTCAACATCATGAAGAAACAGGATGATATAGAAACAGGTGTGGATGATTTGTGATGTACAGGGGCAGCTGGGAATTTTAGCTTCTACATATTCGCTTCCTGCTTTTCTGATTATATAGAAATAAAATTAAGCTTCAACCTATGATCCAAAGTAACTTTGTGAAACTTTGTGGTGCGTGATGTAATAGCTGATTTAAAAACCTAAAATCATGGTGTAGAAGATAGCAACAGCTAGAGAATATGCAAAAAAAAAGCATAATTTATTTCAGGGGTTTTTTTTTTTTCTTTCCGCTTAGTATGAATCATGAAAGATAAAAAGAGCCAATCCACTGGAATCTAATAACCTTCAAAAAATAATTTAAATCCCCTAAAAAATAATTAGCTATATACTGAAATCTGGCATATTAGCAAAACTTGTGCCAACTCTGCCACTCAGGCGGTCGTTTTGCATGAGATAGTTTTAGCTTGATCGTCTGGCTTGGACCTAACGGCCATGTTTGTTCGAAATTAGTGTTTCCTGACAAACCTGGCGCATCACACCGCATGATACGCAACAGACGCTTTATCCTACTATCTGACAGATGATTGTTTAAAGCTGGCGGTGTTTCAACAGCATCCGGCAGAAAGTAAAGTAAAAGAGTGTTATTCCAAACCTTGGCTGAATTGTAGCATTTTTGCCAGATGTCGAGAAAAACCCTCATTATATTTCACAATAGTTATAAATCCTTTCCTATTTCATGTTTTCATTTTTATTAGATTTAATGTACATACATATCCATTTGTGCAAGTATATATATATATATACACAGAACTTTCCTGCCATCTGTGGTTCTTCTGCAAACTGTTACCATGAAACTGGAGGAACACAATTGTAGAGTGTCTGTGGATGTGATATAACACAATTTTGCGTTCACTTGAACTTTGAAGCCCACACTTGTTCCAACAGAGCACAAAGCACAAGGCAAACCTAATGAAGATATGGTTTACATGGTTCCTGAGTGGCCTGCTAAAAAACACTGATCTCAACTCTACTGAACACCTTCGGGATGAATTGGAATGCTGACTGCACCCCAGGCGTCCTCACCTCACCTGTATCGGTACCTGACTTTACTAACATTCTTGTGGCTGATGAACTCAAATGTCCACAAGTACCCTCCAAAATCTAGTGGATCATCTTTCCCAGGAGAGTGGAGGGAATTAGAAGAGCAAATTGGGACTAAATGTGAAATGCGAAGCGCAAGAAGCACCTGGATGTCCGCATATAAAATCAAATCAGTGTCTGATGTGACCACCCAATTGTTTTGTTCATTTTGCACACTTTGCACACAAAGTCAGGGATTTTGTAGGATCAGAGTCAGTTGTGTGATTAACCAGTTATACCAAGCAGGTGCTAACAAGCCCCAATTTCATATGGAGGTTTAAGCAGAGTCATTCATTTACATTTACATTTGCGGCATTTAGCAGACGCCCTTATCCAAAGAGACGTACAAAAGTGCTTTGAGTCTCTAGCAAAGAATAAATCTACACTGGTATGCCAGATTACAAACTTAATATAAATATAACTCTTGAATTCTACAAAGCAAACTTGGAAAGTGCTAATTTAAGTGTTTCAGGAAGAGGTAGGTCTTTAATCGTCGCTTGAAGATACCCAGGGACTCCGTTGTACGGACATCTAGGGGAAGTTCATTCCACCACCTCGGTGCCAGAACAGAGAAGAGCCTTGACGTATACTTACCTCTCATTCTGAGAGAAGGTGGTACCAGTCGAGCAGTGCTGGAGGATCTCAGACAGCGCGGTGCAGTGCGAGATGTGATGAGGTCTCTGAGGTAAGCTGGCGCTGGTCCATTTTTGGCCTTGTAGGCAAACATCAGTGTTTTGAATCTGATATGTGCAGCTACTGGAAGCCAGTGAAGGGAGCGCAGCAGTGGGGTGGTGTGGGAGAACTTGGGCAGATTGAACACAAGATCCTGACACATTCAATAAAACAGAAACAGCTGAGTAGGAGGTTTTAGACTGGGTGAGGAACAGCCAAACTCTGTGAGTACTGCATCAACAAAGTCTCTCCCAGGCAAAGGACTCAAAGCAGACTGAGGTTTCAAGATATGCTGTTTAAGCTATTTTGAAAAAGCACAAAGTCGAGGACCGTAGATCTAGTGGTCTCTGAGAAATCGTGATCCAGCAGATGAGAGAGTCATTATGCTTACTTTTCTTCAACATCGGAAGCTATACATACAGCCAATTTTACTAAGAGCTATCTTGAGCTTAGAGAAGAACAAGGGGTCCTGGAGATCATCATTTTGGACCCCACAGAATCCCGATCTGGCAAGGATCGGACTCAGCCGACATCCGTAGAAGATCTCGTTCAAAGTCTAAGATGTTTGGAACAACCCACCTGCCGAGTTCCTTCAAAAACTGTTTTGCAGACCAACTGTGGTCACACCAAATATCATTTCGATTCAGATTTCTTTTCCGTTCATTCTGTTCTGATAAAAACAAACTAACAGTTTGAAATTTCTAAAGCATTGTTATTTTGCAGCATTTATTTCACACCTGCCTACAAACGTTTGCACAATACTGTGATATCACCAATAGACACGATCGAATCAACTAAATCAAAGACTTCAATGTCTTTATATGTACCTTGGTACTGTAGTATAAATAATAATTCTGTCAGATTGTGGGAGGAGAAACTCTTCATCCACAGTAGTAATCCTGTTTTGAGAGTAAAGACAGAGCCAGAAAGTGAGTTTATAGCTCGTTAGAGCCAGAAACCTTGAAACGATCGAATGAAAAATAAAAAAAAGAGAGTTAAGAATGCAAAAACAAAAATCATGCTCCTACATTAGCATACTGATTGCTGTTTATACACAGACTACTTAAGCCCTAAGAGGCCATGCATCATTTTCTTGTGGTTTCATGTTCTCATGATATTAACATAGTTCAAAATGTTTGCATGTGATCGCAGCTTAATTTTTCTGTTTACGTCGACATCATTTTATCGTTCCGGATGCAGGGAAAGCTTAGCGCAAATCTCGAATCACAAATAAACAAATTCATTCGCTCCTTTTGGTTACCGTTCGCCAAAACGGTCGTTCGGATTCGTTCGATTGTTTGTTCCGTGGGACGGTTTCTATTATCTCGGTGCAAACTAGTTTTGACAGAGTGCTCATGAATGAAGATACGATTGAGTGTAAAATAGTTTTCTATGCCACGTAAAACATCCATCAGTCATTTTTACACGCTCATGTATAGAGCATTGTGCTATCAACAACACAAGAACAACAATACGGGCTTGTCTAGGTTTATTTTTGAGCTTCTCTTTCTTGTTCTCCTTTTAGTTAGACTCATCACAGACCTGAGCGAATGACTTGAGCCTTTGTTTTGCTCGTGAGCAGCAATTCCATGTTTGTACAGAATCAGTTGCGCTCAAGTTCAGACTCAACACCAAGTCTTAATCAGTGAGGCTTGTTCTTTATGGGACAAAACCATGAGAAACTATTTTTTCCAAACTTATGGATGGATGGATGGATAGATGGATAGATAGATATATAGAGTACTTTATTAATCATAAAGGGAAATTGCAACGTTATAGCAGCTAGTTCAAAGTCATACAACAAACCAACAAACAAAATTTTAACACACAAAAATGACACACTACATTTTAAACAGAAACTATATATATACCAACCTCCAACCTCCCAGAAACAAGCAGATCGGAACTCTAAATTGCTTTAAATGTACACTATATAAACAACAATATTTGTATTTGCTGACTATTCCATCCATATGTGATTGTTCCTCAATCTTTCACAACACAGTTGGAGACCCACAATTGTATAGGATGTCACATTCACACAAACTAGGAGACCCAAACCTGTTCCAGCATGACGGTCCCCCTGTGCACAAAGCCAGCTCCACGAAGATATGCTTTATATGGTTTGGGAGTGGAAGATCTCTTGCTATAGAGGAGCTAAAGCTCCAACCCTATTGAATACCATTGAGGCTCAGTTGGAATCCTGGCTGCACCCCATGCTTGCTCACCTCCATCAAGACCTGATTTTCATCAATCCCACCTTTCTCAGAAGACTGGAGTTTAATATAACACTAGGGATTAAATGTGTAATGGAATACAACGTTCAAAAAGCATATTATTGTGAAAAAAAACTAAAATGACTGAAGTGTGCTTTGATCATGATAGACATTGATTACTGTGTTCACCACCTTAAGTGCTACTTCCACCCACTGATGGGAGCGTTTTCGTTCTCCTCATGTTTGGAAATAACACAAAGATTGTAATATTCCTCTGCTGTTGGGAACAGGCCAAATGTAATAATGACTTGACAAACAGGGGTTTGGATTTTTTTTTGATTTTGGCACAGTAGCAAGAAAAAGCAATTAGCTTTGCTCCAAGTCTTAATAGTCCCTAATGATGAGTGAGGTTAATGGTCGTGCTGTGCATCGTCGTAACTACCGTGCGCACTCTGAGCATATTTATCACATCAGATGTATACGAGATTGTAAAAAAAAGATTTATTATATAAACATTTGTCATCTTTTGTACGAACACACATGAGACGATTCATAGAAACCTGCAGGAAATCTAAAATATTGTAACTCTGAGGGGTTACATTTGGGCTACTAGAGTTTTGTGAGATATGAACTAATTATTGATATACTGTAACTGCTTATTTAGCTTTGGTTTGACCTGAGATGGTTTAGTTTTATGTATGTTAGTTTTATGTATGTTAGTTTTATGTATGTTAGGGATTTCGCTCGTAAGATAACTTTCTCGATCCTCTAATAATACTATGCAATATAATAGGACACCATGAAAGCAAAGAACTGTGAAGACCAATGGTTAATATTCTACAGCCCATAATACACAATATGGACAAAATCAATGGGACACCTGTCTTTTACAGCCATAGGTGGTTCTTCTCAAAACTGTTCAAAAACACGATGATGACTGACGTCTTCGTATATGGTAGAATCAAATTTGCTGAATAATCATCTCTAATAATATGCTTTACATGAGTTTAAGTGGAAGATCAGGCCTCCTCACCTCATCTACATCAGTACTGGACTTTCCTAACGCACTTGTGGCTGAATGAATCGCCACAAATCTCCACAAGCATACTTGAAATCCTAGTAGAACATCTTTCCAGAAGATTGAAAGCTATTATAAAATACAATATATGAAATTAGAAGTTCAAAGCACATACGAATATTATGGTGAGGTTTCCACACACTTTTGTCCATATAGTGTATAGATTTTCTGCACTGTTCTTTCAAAAAATTACCTTGAAAAAAAAAACGGTTTACCAGGATATTGCATATATTATGCTCAGGCCTTCATTGGTGTCCTCAGTCAATACACATTTTACTACCATCATTATGAAGCCACAGCTATAGAAACCATCAATATTATCGAGAGACACAGTATAACAGAGCGTTGCATTACGTACAGCGAGAACGAATGCTATTACTAAAGCAAGAAACCCAATGAACACAATTCAACACAAGTCTCCTTTCACTGGAGCCACAGCACAACAGGACACAACAATGCCCAGCTTTTTCCTCAAAGAAAAATCCATCTTGTTAATGTGCTTGTAAGTGTATCTGCGACTAAATCGATTTCTACTTCTCTGTTAGTCGTTGTGGAATAAAAAAAAGAAACTGTTATTAAATCCACACAAATATTGAGCTTGGGCAGATTGCTACGGATGCGGTTTGCGAGCTCCGATTAGCGACCATCCGATCGAAGGACATTAAAAGTTGACGTGTCTGGACGCTTGCCTGTGTATTCGATTCAATTTGAATTCAATTCTTATTTGTATTGCGCTTTTAACAATGGACGTTGTCTCAAAGCAGCAATATCGGTTAAAGACCCCGGTAAAAGGTGATGTGACGACAAAAATCTGATAGAAACTTCAACATAAATGTACACTGGGTGGGATTGCTCCGTGAAGCAACACAACTGAGAGAAGTGATGACAGCAAGATGAAGAAAAGTAGAGAAGAAGGTCTTGCTGGCCCTATTGGCCAGCCACTGATTATGTATGTACAGTATATATATATATATATATATATATATATATATATATATTGCACATTATTAAAATTTATGAGTTTTCTGTCATACCTTTTTTGCCCTGGTATATAGTAGGATGATACATTTAAGAAGAATGATAGTGAGCAGTACTGGTGATATGTGTAGCATCAATGTTTATCATGATAATATGCATATTTCTATACTGTTTCCAATTTTATTGCCTTCTTTTCATCACCCTGGTGTCAGATCTGGTATCATTTTTCAGTTTCACTCGGGTTCTCTATGTGCACATAATATATATGTCTACTGTTCAGGATTCAGGACTATTTAAGCATAAAATTTGACATCTTTCTTCTTTTCTCTTTTCCCGTGCAGACACCAACCAGACCTGAAATGACAATGTTTCTGCTCCTCCAGCCTTCTGTCCTCACTCTTTTTCCTTTACGCATAGATAAACACGCCTGCCTCCACCGGTTCTCACTCAAACCCTTTCTGAAAACACCATCCCATCCATAGACGGCCTAATGGAGTTATGATGTCGTCGTAACAGCAGGGCCGTTCTTTTCTGCCAAGTGAGAGGCTCGAGGAGAGGACAAGGAAACGCATTTAATTTCTCTCCAGATCACGAAGACAAATTCTATTTACCGCTCGAGGACAGGGGGAACGAAGAGAAACAGCATGCGAGGGAAGAAGGGAGGAAGAAATGAGAGAGTGATGGAGGGCATTAATAAGTCATCCTGACAAACCTCATTCGGAACTTGGGGGAAGGAAAAACACGCTTGAAACGGGCAGTATTTATTTATTTATTTGTTTCATCTTTTTTATTTTTTTTTTTTTTGCTCCCTTTTAGCGCAGTCTATGTACCGATGCAAAAGTAATTGCACACAGCTGCACTTTATGAGGAAGTCCTCTAAATAGGTCCTCAGGAATGTAAATGATGTAAACATATGCAAATTTTGTAAATTCTTGTTTATTACTGAGATAATTTTAGTTCTATATTTTTGTAAATATTTTCTTAAAACTGGCTTTTTGAATATATTTTAAATTAGATTTTTTTTATATTTTTACTCTTCAGTTCTCTTCACTAAACACTATTTATATATATTATTATATTAAGTATATATAATATAGAAGTCATAAAAATAACCATGTTGTATTCTGTAAGGTGTGTTTTGTAGTATTTGTATTATTGTATTTAATATAGTTTAATGTATCATGTATTGTATATTCTATATTGATTCTCTATTATTTTGTATTCTTTTTTGTTTCTTTTTTATTTCGAATTTGCACAGATTTTTTTTTTTTTTTTTACATTTGGATTAAGTCTTACAACACCAAAAAAAATAAAAAATAAAATAAATTTTATATATATATATAGAATGTATAAAATGTAATAAATATATATATATATAATGTAATTCATGCATGTAATTAATAATTTAATTAATTAATTAGAATAATTTAACTAATAAATATTTTTTTTTGTTTATTTTTAACACCAAAATTAATCAATGCAATGCACACAGACAGATTTGATCAATGATCAATGTATAAAGAAAATAAGGTTGCCTTGTTTATAATAAACTACACAGTAAACTACATTTCTTACTTTTTGAAATCTAAAAAACTAATAAAATTAATTCCAACATATAACAACAAAAAAACATTCATACACATTCATTTGAAAAATTTGATGAATCCCAACATACAAAAAAAAAAAAAAAAAAACATTTAAACAATAAAAAAATAAACACTTTAGCTTGGTAATAAAAATGAATAGCTTGCCGTTTATTTATTTAAAAACGTGCTGCCCCCCGTTAATTGTGCGTAATTAATACCAATCAACTATTCACTTTTTTTTTTTATCCATACAAATGTACATAAACAGAGCATCACAGGAATGGCAGTTTGTTTTGTCCGGCTTATTAACTTCATTTCCAGGCACATCTAGAGATGAACCCGTTCGAAGAAATGGATTAGAGGGAGTGCATATGCAACGATTTCTTTTGTGGATTATGGAATTGCATCCATCCATCATTCCTGACTGGCTACTAGAAAAACTGTCAGAAGCGAGTGTGGAGTGTTTAATCTGCAAACGTGTGTACGACTTTTTTTTTTCCAACGTAGAGAATAAAATCCAGTGTTCAAATTGATTTACTTTCAGAAGCCACGTATTTTCTCTGTAGACTCACAGTAGAACAATGACTTCGAGCAAATGAGCTTGTCTCTAAAACAGCATTTTAGTGCCATGATCTCTAAGTATCTCTAAATATTTATACTTTATACTTATGAGAATGAAGCATAAATATTTGGAGAATAAAGTCAAATTATTTTGGGAATAACGTTGTAGTAATACAAGAATAAAGTGAAATATTTTGTGAATAAAGTCAAAATATATTCAGAATGAAGTCAAATTTACGAGAATGAAGTCAAAACACTTTGCGAATAAAGTCGAACTTACGAGAATAAAGTCAAAATTTATTCAGAACAAAGACAAATAAGATTAAAGTGAAAACGTTTTGCGATTAAAGTCAAATTTACAAGAAAAAAGTCGAAATATTTGAAGAATAATGTCGAAATTACGAGAATAAAGGCGAAATATTTTGAGAATAAAGTCAAATATACAAGAATAAAGTTAAAATATTTCATGAAAAATGTCTTAATTCTGAGAATAAAGTCAAATATACAAGAATAAAGTAAAAAGAATAATAATAATAATAATAATAATAATACATTTGCAGCAATAAAATTAAAGTTGAAATAATTTGAGAAAAAAAAAAAAAAAAAAAAAAAAAGACAGAAGTGAAAAAAAAAAAAAAAAACGTTTCACAGTTTTGCATAAATTGGATGTGGAGGATTTGGTTAAATCTTACTTTAGGTAAGGATTTAGCAATAAGGATATTCTTTGTCTCTTGGTGGAGTTATAATTAGTAAAAACAGCGGTTCTGTAGGAAACTTTATTTATTCTGAAAAGCAATATCAGACTGAGGAAATTGCCTCATTTGTGCAGTCTGCATGCTATTCGAGGTGCAGATGTTGTTCCTCAAGAAACAATAAGGATGATGTTCAAAGAAATCGACCCTGAAGGATTTGAACTACTTTATTCTTGTAAGTTCCATTTTTTTTTTTTTTTTTTTGTTCTGACACAAAGGATCCACTACCGTGCTGTGAATTTTTATCCCAAAAAAGAACAAATAAAAATGCACCCAAGGATGGGTTATGAGAAACCTCAATAATTTGTTCACCACTGCAGTGGGTGATTTGTTTATTTTGTGTTGGCCACACATGCACGACATCCTTTCATTGAATGTAAAAACATACAATCGGCTCTGTACAGGAAAACCGAAACGATTAAGTCAACTACTAAATCTTCTGGATCGAGTTGTGAATGACTCCAGATTGAAGTCTCAGGAGATGAACAAATCATTTCGGTTTCCTGTACAGAGTCTGTGTAGTTTGCAGGTTAGCGAGAAATGATGTTGTGCGGCCAACACAAAAATGAACAAATCCTTCTTGGAGACAAATCCTCAGTCCTGCATTTAATAAAAGATTGGCTCAAAATAAATAAATGGTTCATGAAAGACCCATCACTAGTCTCTTTTGCTCTCTCTCTCTCTCTCACACACACACACACACACACACACACACACTTTATTTTACATACACTTTATTTATGCCGAATATGTGAACATGTAATATGTATCTGTAATTGAGTAGTTTTTTGTGTACTTTAAATTTTTTAAATCTGTAACTTTACTTATGTAATATGTAACTGTACAATATATATATATATATACATATTGTACAATATGTAACTGTAATTAAGTAGTTTTTTTGTGTACCTTTTTTTTATGTGTAATTGTACTTATGCTATATGTAATTGTACAATATGTACAGTATGTAACTGTAATTGAGAAGTTTTTTGTGTACTTTTATTTTTTAAGTTTGTAATTTTACTCATGTAATATGTGCTTTGTGTACTTTTCATTTTTTTAAGATGTAACTGTACAATATATACATATTGTACAGTGTGTAGCTGTAATTGAGTAGTTTTTTGTGTACTTTTATTTTTTTAAATGTGTATTTGTACTTATGTTATATGTAACTGTACAGTATGTAACTGTAATTGAGTATTTTTTGTGTATTTTCCATTTTTTTAAATCTGTAATTTTACTTCTATGCAATGTGTAACTTTACAATATGTACAGTGTGTAACTGTAATTGAGTAGTTTTGTGTTTTGTTTTTCATTTTTAAAATCTGTAATTTTACTTATGTAATTGTACAATATGTACAGTATGTAACTGTAATTGAATAGTTTTTTGTGTACTTTCCATTTTTTAATCTGTAATTTTACTCATATGTAATCTGTGATTGTACAATATGTACAGTATGTGGCTGTAATTGAGTTTTTTGTGTAATTTTCATTTTTATAATCTGTCATTTTACTTTTACTTAAATATGCATTGCTTGAAGTACTGTACTTAAATACATTTAAAATCATATCCGAATGTAATAATAATCCAAAATGAATAATACTTATATTTTTAGTTTACATCATTGTTGTACTGTTGCATTGCATCATTGCATGAAATTGCTTGTTTTTTAGTACCAGGGTTGAAAATTATCGGGGATTAAGAGGCGAAATTGGGGGAGTGGTGGCTCCAGCGGTTAAGGCGCTGGGTTATCGATCGGGAGGTCTGGGGTTCAAGCCCTGGTATCGCCAAGCTGCCACTCTTGGGCCCTTGAGCAAGGCCCTTAACCATCTATGCTCCAGGGGACCCTTACGAGAAAAATAAATCAAGGACCGTGACGTCGGAACGACGTGGGGCCGCCTTCCCGTGGGCTCACCACCTGCAGGAGGGACCGTAAGGGACCGGTGCTGAGAGGATCGGGCAGCAGTCGAAGGCGGGGGCCTTGACAACCCGATCCCTGGACACGGAGAAGTGTCTAGGGAATCTGCTTAGACTGCTGCCCCCGCGACCCGAATTACGGACAAGCAGGAGAAGATGAATGAATGAATAAGAGGCGAAATTGTCAATGCACAATTATGCTAGCTCAATTACCAGTGTCACAATGTAAGTGTCCTGTGAAATCAACAAAAAGTGTTATCTTTTTAAAGTAGATCTGCTAATGATGTCTTAGATTTGAACATTACTGTGTAACTAATCACACACATTTGTTGAGAATACAGTGTCAGTGTCCAATCAAAGCGTTTTGATTCGTCACTGTGGAAAACACCGGAGTTGCATTATAACACAAGATTTTTTTTGCTACATAAAAACAAAAAGTAAAAGTGTGCATAAAACACATTAATTTTAAGTCATGGAGGTAAAGCAGTGTTGAGTCTTAATGACATCTTCAGAATGTAATTTCTATATTAAAATATAGCGGCGTTAAAAAGTACATCGATTAAATCGTAAATGTTGTTGAGTAGAGAGTCAGAGTTTCTTCTATCTTTTGTACTCACTAAAACTAAAAAGTAGACCAAAAAAATCACTTTTATACAGTTTAGAATTTAATTGTTAGGGTACTTGAGAAATTAGTAAAAATGTAGGTAAAATCTAGAACCCAATGGTAAATTTATACTCATATATTCTACCGTAGATTGTTTACATAAAAAGTCCTAAACAAGTGAACATACAAGAGCATTCAAAAGGGTTAAAAATAAATGAATAAAAAAAGATTTAAAAGATTTTATTTTTATTTATTTTTTTTACAAAGAATGGAACGATTTCAATTTCAGCTTAAAGGAAATGCCAGGTCTCTAGATATTAAAGACCTGACTTGGTGCCCAGGTCTATTCTCGAAACCCAGCAATGTAAATAATGTTGCGTAAAGACCTTTGAGGGCTGGACTGCAGAGGGAAGAATTTGCACTCGTATTCCTCTTGTAGCCTGGAGCGAAATGCCGTTAACTCGGGCCAAGCTATGTGATGTTAGAAGACATTCAGAGCTTGTAAAGGTAAAGACGTCTATAAACACTTGACTTATGCGAAATTTTGTTAATCCAACATTGTCGGATAAGCCGAGGTGGTCCGAGATCACAGCAAGATTCTGTGTATGAATGAAGTGCACTAATGGTGTCGGATATGACGGAGAAGTCCAGCAAAGTGGAGTGAAGGGTCCCCGAGATCACAAATAAAAGTCTGATGGCTTAATTGAGGATTAGGAGGTGGCTGACACGAGTCACCATGCGATCCATACAGCAAGCCCAATCAGTTATCATATTAGGATAGCAATAAAACTACTACTGAGGAACTTGCATAATGAGACCATGAGGTGATAAAACCAAAACCCTCAGCAGTCCATGAGGTAGGATTGGTCCTGTAAAAAATACTAAAGAAGTAGGTCAAAGCACCGCTCTCAATGGCTACATCAGTTATAGAGGAGATAAGCATTAATGATTCATGCTATTAAAGCCAGCTGAATCGTGGAGATAGGACAGGACCAAAGACTTTCAATTTCCCTTAGCTTTTGTGTAGAGCGTTGGTGTCTATAAAGGAAAGAAGCAGTTGAGGTAATTTACTTGGTCATACAACGAGTGGCTGTGTTTGGACAGGAAAGATGGTAAAGGTGTTAATAATGAGTGCTTAAAGGGGGGTGGTAGCTTAGCGGTTAAGCCATTGGACCTCCGAGCAAGTCCCCTAAACCCATAGCTGCTCAGTTGCATGAATGAGATAAAAGTTACTCTGGATACGAGCGTCTTTAAAATACCAACGTAAATATAATGTATTGAGTCTGAGCTATTTACATGTATGGCCTTTGACAGATGCCCTTATCTCATTTAAACAATTGAACAGGGTTAAACAATTGAACAGGCCTTGCTCAAGGGCCCAGAAGTGGCAGCTCGGTGGTGCCGCCATTTAAGCTCATGAACTTCCGATGCACGACATCCAAATACTTGTGTTACCACTACCAGGAACATGGGGGCAAAAAATAGGAGCAAATACTTGCAGTCTCTACATTCTCTCAGCATCTAAGCGTCATTGCTTCCGAGAAGAATGAACAATGGACAAAGGGTTGTAGGTACCAGTCGACTCTGTTAAAAGCACAGTGAATCCAGAGAGCTGAAGAGAGAAAAATAATAACAAATAACAGCATCATTGTCCTCAACAAAACAGTTTTTGGGAATAAGAGCAAAGCAGAAAAAGAAAGAAAATTGGAAAAGGTTCAAATTCAATTGTGAATGCAAGTGTGTGAAAGTGGTGTAGAGGTTCAGAACGAGTATTTTGATATATATAACAATGGTACTATTGGAAGTTGGAATGACTGCTTTGTACTGTAGTTTTGCTATTTGAGATGGTGGATCACAGCAGGAATGTTGTAGAAATTTTAGTAGGGCCTTCAGAGTAATGGTGTGGTTTTGTATTGACCAGTAAATGATAACTTTTTTTGATTAAAACCTCAGTTTGCTAAACAACCGGCAAAATGTGTCACCTGTTACGAGTCCAAAAATCCTGTTTGGTGTGAATCGTTTTGAAGGAAAAACAAACTTGCCCACTAGAATATATATAATGCTTTTATAATTGATATTCATACATGTAATTAATAAAACATTCAATAATTTTCTGGAACATCCAGCAGCTATTTTGCTAGGAAATCCAATTAACATATTAGTCTGCAAACTATTGAACTTAGAGCTCTGGAAGTTTGAAATCAGATAAAAACAAATATCCAAAACTAACATCAGAACAATATAAGCCACGGAAGAGGATAGAAAGAAAATAGGCAAGGGGTTATACATAGAAGAAGTCAGCCCAGAATAAGCCCTTCTTAGATCTAGAGACGAGTGGTGAACAAAGTACACAAATCATGTGCTTGAGTTAAAGTAAAGATACACTAAATAAAATATGACTGCAGTAAAAGTAAAAGTGCTCCCTTTAAACTTTCACTTGAGTAAAAGTACAACATTTTTGCCTTCAAATGTACTTTGTAGCAAAGTACTATGATTTTTTTTTATGCCTATTAACATTTTTGTCTTAATCAACTCAAGTTATGTGAAAATTCTCGACTGTTACTCCCCAGTCTATTAATAAATTGATATCAATGAGTCAAACACTGATCGATATCTATTCAAATCATGAAATCATCAAACTAATAAGGTTACGGATGATGTGGCGAGTTCGAGTTTGGAGATTCTTCCATCATTTATTCATCACAAACTGTATGTTGTTGATAAGTAGATACCAACCAAGCGCCGGTCGAAACAAGTTCAAAACGGAGCGCTCGCTCGACCCTGATTGGTGGCTTGCTGCGTGTTTGGACGGTAAAGTTATTATCGGCTTACAAATTCAAAAGATATGACCGATTTCGCAAAACGAAGTTGAGTAAAAAAGTACGATATTTGACTCTGAAATGTAAAGTAAAAGTCTCCCTAAATGGAAATACTTCAGAAAAGTGAAAAAAGCTACTTAAGTACAGTAACGATTTACATTTACTCCGTTACTGTCCAACACTGCTGGAGACCAAAATGGCATAAAAGGAAATGTAAGCAACAGGTCTATAATCTTTTTGAACCTTTGAGACAACCAAACGAGTGGAACCAAGTCTACCAAGCAATCTGGTGAGGTAGATGTTTCCTGAGTTCCTGATTCAGAATTCCTGTGTCATATGTAAAGTTTCCAGTCCTGATCCCTGGAGAACCCTATTGCATTTTTTTTGTGATCCTCTGCTCCGGACACAATGGATTCAACTCAGCAGTTAATTAACAGCCCTGTAGAAGTTGATGTAGGTGTGTAAGAAGTGAAATATTCAGGGCAGGCTGGTAATCCAGGGGGTAGAGCTGTAAACCTGTGGTCTATTAAAGCTTTCCTATTATCATTATTACTCAATGGCTTCTGTCTATATAAAGGGAGCAATGCAGCAGTACTTCGGTCAGCTATTTCACCTCATCCATTTGTACACCTTGCTTTAGCAGACCAAGCTTTTATGCAAATAATGGTGATATCACTAACTAGATAGTGGCTGACCAAGGTATGGTTGGAACCTCAGGCTCATAAAGAGCCTGGCAGGTCTTTTACCACCAGTTTCTCATTCACGAGGAGAAACGAAACATTCTCTATCATAGAGGGAATTTTGTTGTGCAGACCTGAACTTTTACACTTTTTCATGCTCTCATTTAGTCGTTCATTGTTCACACCGTGCACTAGTTAAAGGTGCACTTCCTGTCACAATGCATGCCTAATCAATGGGACTTTATAAAAACGGTTCATGTGAGTCATAGGATTCGTGACATCCATAGCCTTTAACAATCTTATAGGCAGGTTATGTCTGAATGAATACTTCATATTACTTTTATAAGGATTTTCTTTTTAGTTTTGCACTCAATTATTCAACAGCAAATATCTTGGAATGAATGATGAGGACGCGTTCCTTTTTTAATCTGGTTCCTATTATATATATAAAATCTAAAGTAGTTTTTCGCTCACCGCTGCCACCTCTGGCAGCCTCGGGGACTTCTGGACTAAAAGGGACTTCATTTGTAAAAAGTGTGTTCTTAATTCATTTGTACTGGAAAAAAACCTAGTTTTATTTATTTTTTTTTTTTTTTATCAAATCTACGATATAAACAAAGATCACTTGCTTTTTGTAAATTTTCTTTTTTCTTGTATAGAAAAAGAAATGTAATGCCTATATGTATATATCGGTGTATACTGATATATATACACATAGATGTAGATGTACGTGTGCTCATATATGGGTATTCGGTTGTATAATGTCTGATAAAAATGATGTCTGATGAAAATGCAATGTTTCTTTTTCTTTGATTAAAAAGTAAATGTGCAAATGCTATAAATAAAAATGTAACTTTTTTTGTTTTTTGTACACCACAATAGCTTTTCCAAGACGACACAAAGATTCTAAATGTCCCCCTATAACACCCGATCTACACTGAACCATTTACTACATCTGTATCTTCTCATTTCTACAATATTAGACCCATGCGCAATATATTTATTTAACCAGCTGGACAATCGGTGCGCTATAGTATCACTTTCTGTCCCAGACCTACAGTATGTGTTCTGTTGACTATGCTTGTTCATGTATTTATGTCATGCTCAATCGTGTATGTATTACTCTATGTCTTGTAGCACCATTTTTTAAATATTCACTTTAGTGACGGGAAGTTTGGATCATTTTACCGACTTGGTTCTTTGAATCTTGCCAATCAGAATGGAGGAATCTTCTCCCCATTTTCAAGTCAATCGTTACATTTTAAAAAAGCAGCTCACCAACACGTCTACACACGTGAACTCTAGTCTCAATAATAAAAATATCACAATGCAGCTAAGGACATTGTATCTGTGTCATTAGTTATTTTGTCACATTGTGACAATAATATCAAGATTCAGACAATAAAACCTGATCTATTGCATTGTATAGAGTCTATGAGAGTCAGGTGATGGAAGAACGAACGACTCGGACCAGGGGACTCATGAGATGACTTACTCAAATCTGTTTCCTGCGTAAAGTACCGCATATCGTCTATAAGAGTCACGTGATAAAAGAACGAACGACTCAGATTTTGTGATGCTTTGCTTATGTGCGTCCGGTAGAAAATGAACGTGTCGATCTTCGAGACGACTCCGAGTCACATTAAAGACTCGTTCAAAATGAATGAATCGTTCATTGCATGAATACACTGTTGGTTTGCTTAAAACTGCAAACAAATTCCTCGTATGTTTAGGTATACATGCACAATTCTGTTGTACAGCATTTTTTTTTTTTTTTACTAGAACCTCGGAAATCCAACTCTTTTTGTCCCAAAGGAGTCAAACGGCACGTGAAATAACCTCGTCATTAAAATCAGAGTTTGCTTCAAAATTACAGTGCGGCTCCTTCAAAACAATGTCTGCCCCCGGTTTTGAAGTGTTCCCTCGTTTATGTGTCGCAAGTGTCTTTAAAGTGTGTCTTTGTCAGCACGATACGCTTTCAACTGAAATATATTTATCGCCGAATGCAATTCAAGTAGAGGCTCGTCCTCACTTCGCAGTTTCCTAATTGCTGAATCGAATTCCTGCATGCGGAAGCAAGAAATGATCGGGATTTGTTTATCGCACCTTATGCCAAATCATGTATTTCTAATTTGTTTATAAGAGTATTGCACAAACATTTGGAGCAAAACTCTTCATTTTTCCTTCACTGAAAAATGCACAATATAAGATGTTTAAAGCTTACATTTATGGCATTAGGTAGATGCCTGTTTCCAGAGCAACAATTACCTTATTTATACAACTAAGCAGTTAAGGGTTAAGGGCTTTAATGGCAACTTGGTGGTGCTGGGATTTAATCTCATAACCTTTTGTTTAAAACCTCAACGTCTTACCCATTAAAGCATATATAATCAGCTTAAAATCATACAGTGCATTTTTACTGTTTAAAATTGTGCTTTTTGAACGTCCCGTTTCCAATATTAAGTCCCCATTTGCCCTTTAATGATAACCTCCACTCTCCTAGGAAGATGTTCCATTAGATTTCGGCGTGTGCTTTTAGAGATTGGAGCTCAGCAGCCACATGGTACAAAGTAAAGAGGCCTGGGGTACATTCAAGGTTCCAATGGATCCCGTTGGTGTTTAATGGGATTAAAGTCAGAGCTTTATAATTGGCCACTTAAGATCTTCCATTCCAACTCGTGTAAAGCTCTGGCTTTTTTTGCACAAGGGTATTGCCATGCTTAAAGAGGTTTGAGGCTCCTAGTTCGAATGAAGGGAAAATTGAACGCCACAACATCTAAAGACATCTTATACATTTGTGTGCCTCCTAATTTGTGGTAACAGTTTGGTAAAGAACTACGTATGGCTGGAAAAGTCAGGTGTCCCAATACCTTTTTTTTTTTCATATAGTGGCCTAAATCAATGTTTAGAAATTCTATTAGTCCAAAGCAGAGATGGCAAAAGTACAGATACTGATGTTTTAAAAGACTCTGGTAAAAGTTGAAGTTCTGACTACAGTTTTTTACTCAAGTTAAAGTAAAGAAGTTTGGGCTCTGACATGTACTTCAGGAAAAAGTTTTCATTATCACTACCTGTTTTAGTGGCACGCTGGTAACTGGACCTCACATCATATTAATAGGGAAGAATTTCAAATTTTGTTACCTTATGAATGTACCCAGGATGAACAACCAATATATAGAACACAAGCAGAGAAAAGATGATGATGATCAGGTGATCAGGAAAGTCTCTATTCTCAGTCACGTTTACCCTCTGTCTCAATTACGTCAAAACTTCTTGTTGCCTTCTGCATTGCTTGTTGTTAGCTTTGTAAACTAGCCTACGTCTGTGGTGCGCGATAGCCAGGAAATGATACACCAGTGGTAGGTTAAAAAAGCAGCACAATGACAAAAAATAGGCCTGAAAACGGCACATAAATATAAGCCGTGTCACCGAATAGATTAAAACTAAAGTAAAAAGCCTGGTTTAAAAATGTTAAAAGTAGAAAGCACAGATATTCTTGTAAAAGATGTGTGAATATCAAATAAATAAATGAAGTGAAGTAAAATACTGATATTAGTATAATATATATATGTACCGTAATTTCCGGACTATTAAGCGCACCCAAATATAAGCCGCACCCACTGAATTTGACAAAGATTTTTATTTTGAACATAAATAAGCCGCAGGTGTCTACACTGAAACTAATGAACTTTACACAGGCTTTAACGAAAGACAGTGTCTGTTACACGGCTTGTATCTAAACAGTAGCCTACCAAGAAAGTCATTGTTCACTGTCTTCCTCCTTCCTTTCACAACTATTTCTCTCTCAACTATTTCTCAAAAGAGTTTTTCTTTTGGGATCGTTGTGCGTTTAAAAATCACCATCGGTGAAGCTTTTCTCCCGATGCCGTGCAGCTCAGAACACAGGTGAAGTGTTTTTTCATGCCCGGTTGTTTTCAGCGTGACGAATGATTCCATTTCCTGTTGACAGTCCGAGTGAGCGGCAGATCAAAAGTCAGAGGAACCTCATCCATATTTATGATGTGCTGCGGCCCGATTCAGTGGGAGCGCGATTCAATATAAGGAATTTCATTGGTTCACCTGAACCCGTTCGGAAATTTCATTGGTCTAATGTTATGGGGATCAGTTTTTTGTCTTGAAGCTTGTGAAACCGGGAAAAACCCAGGAAAAATCCATAAATTAGCCGCTTCGTTGTTTAAGCCGCGGAGTTCAAAGCGTGGGAAAAAAGTAGCGGCTTATAGTCCGGAAAATACGGTAGTATATAAATTCTAACTTAAGTACAGTAACCCTTTTCTGGTCCCAAGGAACAAATAAAAGTAATCCAGTGAACTTCATAGCAGTAAACCTACGAGTAAACCTTGCTGAATAACTTATGAACAAATACCTCAACAGCATGACCTGCCACAGAGCACAAATTCTATTCATTGAATAGGTTCTAAAGCGCCATTTGTATTTGCCCTTTCAGAATGTCTAGCATTGCTTCTTTTAATTCCTGTAAAAACGGAGTTATGCTTTCCGTAATCCGTAGCCGCGTTATCTCCACCGTAGGCGCTTGTGTTCCTGACAGACAATCCATTTCTTTCAGTCCGAGAGACAATCTGCTGATGAATTGCTTCGCTGGATTCGTGTAGGCCTTTCGTGGGAATCTAATAAAGCCTACATAGCGTACGTGTGTAAGGAAGCGGCATGGTGTTACCCGAATTGGACGCACTTTAGCATCAGTTGCTTCTGGCTAAATGGTAAAACATTTTTTAGTAGTGTTTAACATTCCGATCTTCAAAAATATTTCACATAATGCTCTCATGGATCTACAGCATACACATACATACACTATATTTCCAAAAGTATTGGGTCATTAGATGCGCTATATTCAAATTCTGCATTTACTTGAAATTGAAACTCAAACCTCCTTGAGATCCTTGAAGATCTGGTTTACATGCTTTGGAGGGGAAGATCTTGCTGCTATAGAGCTCTGATCTCATCCCTACTGAACACCTTTGGGATGAATTGGAATGCTGACTGCACCCCAGGTCTCCTCATCTACATCAGCACCTGCCTTTCATAACACCCTTGTGGCTGATGAATACAAATATCCAGAAACACACTCCAAAATCTAGTGGAACATCTTCCCAGAAGAGTGGAGGGAATTATAATCCACCATCACTGTACCCAGCAAAATCATATATATCTGCAATAAATGGACATTCGGTGCAACCCAGATGAGGATGGGTTCCCTCTTGAGTCTGGTTCCTCTCAAGGTTTCTTCCTTATGCCATCTCAGGGAGTTTTTTCCTTTAAATAAACATACAATGCTGGCAAACTGAATATGAAATCGCCCTCGGTTGCTTTTAGCCGTTTTGCATACTACTGATTTTTCATCCATTCACTCTGAAAAGCAATGCGACAGTACATTTCCATTTTCTTTTTTTTGCTTTTTTTCATGCTCCAGTAGGATGAATGAAGTGGACCAATAATTCAATTAAATTCAATTTTGTTTGTATAGCGCGTTCAACAAATCTCACAAAGCAGCTTTATGGGCATACATTTGAAATTCGTTAAAAAAAACAAACAAAAAAAAAAATTCTAGTTTATCTATAATGATCGCTGTAGTGATGGAAAAAAAGTCTGGAAAACCAACTCGAGATGAAACGAGGACGTAACATTGACTTAAAAGCAAACTTGTGCTCATCCGGGTAACACCAAATGTCCATATAAATGTGAAATTGTTAATTCATATAATAAAGAAACACAATGCATTTCCAATGTATGGTCATGATCCTGGAGAAAAGTTCAAACCACACCCTATAACATTAAATTCAAACATTTTTACTTCAACACAATGCTGGATTTTTTAATAAGTTTGACATGGTGAGTGGTATAGAAGCGCTTTCTGTCTCTATGGAGCTTCACATGGTCTTCATTTTTGTTTCCCACTTTCCAAAAATATGCTGGCTATGCTAAATTACATCATGGTGTTATTAGGGAATACGGTTGTCTTTGGCATTACCCAAGCTGAAGATCAACCAAAGTTATATCCACAAATGAATGCCAAGGTTTTCAGCAGGACATTGCCCAGAACATCATTCTGCATTCACCAGCTGACCTTCTCCCCAAAATAGTGCCTCCTAGTGCCACAGGTCTTCCACAGGTAAATGATGCATATACACCTGTCTCTCACCAGCACCTTCTTCTGTCACTCTATGAACCAGTTCCAATGCATATTGAAGGGCTTTTTTTGGTGTCCAGGGGTCTTTTGGAAAAAATTTGCCCCTAATTCCATGCTGGATTTTTTATAAATATGACATCGTGTGTGGGAAAAGAAGCTATCGACCACAAGCTATATTAAATAGTAGATGACTCTCCAGACAAAGGTGATTAAAAACATATCTAGTCTTGCTTTCAATGATTCTGGAATAAATGTGACACTAAACTGCAACCTCACTATCAGTGTTAAATTACATTATGAAACTGTGACCCAACTAAACTAATTCTGCATTGGATTTCTGCATTGGAAAAATATGCGGTGTGAAGAACAAAAGCCACCTTTAGCGATGTGACATTAGCGCAGCATATCGCTAGTAACCTCTCTAAGGAGTAACAGACATGCAGCATGAGCAAACCGATCCACGAGACGTAGAATATGAAATATTTAATATAAAGTTATTTCATGAGACGTGGAGTTTTACCGTACTTCACCTACGCTTAGCAGACGGCTCGCTACTCCAGACAAGGTGTTTGAATCCCTAAGACACCCAGAAATGACAGAAGGCCTGTGAAGTATTCAGAATATATTAAGCCCCTGGTAGGAAGCAGCTCCCATCTTGCTGTTACTGCAGAACAATTTGGAGGACAATTGGACTATGTGCATACTGAGACGTCCTGAGACGTCTGAGCTCCAGAATGGAAGACCATGTGGTTTGTGGTAGACCATCTATGCATTATATAGCTATACAGTTGAAAACTAAAATTATAACCTATTGCATTTTTCAATGGATAGAAAAGGCTTGTGAATGAGAGAAAGGATTGTGTGATGGCAAAAATGCATACGTCCTTCACTTAAGTAGATACTTGTGTTTTCAATGACTGGCGAAAGTTGAAGTACTGACTACAATTTTTTACTCAAGTGAATGTAAAGAAGTTTGGGCTCTGACACGAGTATAAAGTAGCCACAACTACTACCTGTTTTAGTGTCATGCTGGAAACTGGACCTCACATCATATCAATACAATATAAAAAAGAATTTCAAATTCAGAAATGTCTCTGTTCTCAGTCATATTTACATCACTGTCTCCCTCTGTCTCATCCACGTTAACCTCATACTTCACGTTGCCTTCTGCCATGCTTGTTGTTAGCTTTATAGGCTAGCCCACATCTGTGGGGCAGGATAGCCAGGAAATGATACACCAGGGGTAGGCTGAAAAAGCCGTGCAATGACAAGAAAAATCTAAAGTAATAAGCCTGGTTTGAAAATGTAAGAACTAGAAAGTATATTTGTGTGAGAAATGTAATGAGTGAAAGTAAAAAATTGTCCGAAAAATAAATAGTGAAGTAAAAGCCTGCTACCAGAGAAATCTACTTAAGTACATTAATGAAGTATTTGTTACTTCCTATTTTTGGTGACCGTGGGAGATACTTAAGTCCAAAAAATTGACCTGTGCAATTATTGTTAGCATCTCAAGGAGAACATTTCACACACAGAACCCACCGAGTAGTCAGCTAGGTCAGCCTAACCTATCTCCTGTCACAAAGGATCATGAGAAACCATCAAAGAAAAAAAAAAAAAAAAAAAAAAAAAACAGGAACGAGTGGATGAGTGGATAAGTGGATGGGCTTGCATGAGCAAACATAAAAGGGCAGCTGCGAAGGGATGCATGCTACTGTACTTTGCATGGTTTAAAACCCTTTTCAGCGCCGAGACCTATGGATGCTTGTAATTCACTTCAGGTCCGTGGGCAGAATGTCGCGGTTTCCTTCCTCTCATCCTTCACCATGCCTAGTGGGCAGAGCATGCAGCCAAGATCAACTGGATTTATGGATATTTGTTCTTCTTCTACAAGAAGACAGAATGGATTGAATTGGTAAAGGTGGAGTATTTTTTTATGAATACTCTCTACAACACGAGACCTTTCAATAATTAGTCAATAATTCTTGTGTAAACAATACAAAAATCGAACTATCAATAGCAGTGCACCAACATAACTCGCTTCAGGTGCACAATAAGAAAATCAGCTCTAATGCGCTTTGTCTTTATTTTTGCTTATATGCAGCAGCAATAACAAGTGATATTTTATTGTTACCTCTCAGCTCTGTTTCTGTCTGTATATATCGTCTTTGCATGTTTCTGTTGCTTTCCTCTACTTTTTCCAAAAACGTGCTGGTAGAACTTCCTATGCTCAACTACCTCATGGCGGAAGTGAACGTGAATGCAGGGTACGAAACAGTGAACTAGCATTCCATCCAGTGTTCCCATGATCAGGGTCCAGATCCTGTCAAAATAGGCCACTGTTTTTAGAGAATTTTATTGTCAATGTTTAGGTAGGTTCAAGGTTCAAGCAAAACATTGAAAAGAACATCATACAGCATCTACCGGTTGGTTGGTAGGTAGGCAGGTAGGTAGGTCAAGGCTCTTCTCTGTTCTGGCACCGAGGTGGTGGAATGAACTTCCCCTAGATGTCCGTACAGTCCCTGAGTCCCTGACTATCTTCAAGCGACGATTGAAGACTTATCTCTTCCTGAAACACTTCAATCCAAAATCCATAAAAAATATAAAAGGTATTGAACATTCAATACCTTCAATACCTCAAAAAATCTGACTTCCTTCTATATGTTCCTGCAGTAACTTTTTCAGCAATTTGTGCTACAGTAACTCTTCTGTGGATTCACCTCAAATGGACCAAGCTTTGCTCCCCATAATCTAACTATGACCCTTGGATTCCCATGACCCTGCCACTGGTTCATAGATTGTCCTTATTCAAATACCCAGCCATCATAATTTGTCCAAATTGGTCTTGCCCATTTTTCCTGCTTCCAATACATCAACTTCAAGTATCATAGTAACAAATTAATCAGTGTAATTTACATCACTAGACATTTAAATACCATTAAAAAGTTTCCCAGAAGAGTGGAGATTATTAGAACAGCAAAACATGTGGAACAGGATGTTCAGAACCTACATATGTATCTTATGGTCAGGGGTTTGCAAACTCCTGTCTGCCAAGAAGGAATTTGAGATTACACTGTTGTAGACGGTCATCTACCCTACATGTTGTTTGGTCTGGAATGCTTTTCTGCTCACATCGGCTGTAAACAGTGCTTATGGGGAGACTGCTTTGTGTCCTTGATTTACTTATATACTTAAACCAGCCCATAGCGATATAATTACCCATGCTACATGCCATTAAAAAGACTCTTTATTAAAGTTTTTGTCGGTCTTCAGCATCAAGCCACATACAGTATCATAAATCGGATCATCATTATTTTCCATGTTGAACAAAAGATTTTTCAGAAACTAAAAACAGTTTGAAACAAACCAGACTCCGTATTGTCACACGAGAACACCCATGAATGACCGAGCAGCACAAAGCAATCAGGAAAATATAAAGACCTTGACTTGGTTTATGGTTCAAGATAAAAGTCCCAGAGAAAGGGAAAAAAAAACATACACTTTAATTACAATCTAATTTGAGCTAACCGAGCCATAAAATAACGCCATTCAGAGTCAGCCTCGCTTCTTAATCAGCAGATGACTCAAAAGTCTGTTCGCATTCCACGAATTGTGGCACCTAAAATTCAACCTTGTATGAAAAATGCATATTCCTTTTGTTTATGTAAACCGAACGAGGTCAAAGGCAAAGACACACAGGAATTGGACAGTGAATAAACGGAAGGAAGTTCAAATCGGACCTTTTTTCTTCTCTAAAAGAAAAACAATAATGAAAGATGGTGAACAGGAGAGAAGATGTTAAGAGACCTCACCCCCACAATCAGGTGGAAACTTAATGGTTTTGGGTTGTTTTAGAGCAGGGAAGGTTGGAGACTTATTCAGAAAAGTGAAAACAACCAACATGGCAACCATTCCATATATATATATATATATATATATATATATACATACACATATATACACACACACACACACACACACACACACACACACACACACACACATTACAGAAAAAAGCATTGGGACACTTGACCTTTCTTGCCATTGCTCACCAAGCTCCATGAAGATCTGGTTTTCATGTTTAGTAGAGAAGGATCTTGAGTGGCCTGCTATAGAGCTATAGACCCTATTGAACACCTTTGGGTTGAATTGGAATGCTGACTAAACCCCAGGCCTCCTTACTTCACCATTACCTGACTTTACCAACACTCTTGTGGCTGATGAACACAAATGTTACAAGCACCCTCCAAAATCTAGTGGAACATCGTCCCAGAAGAGTGGAGGTAATTAGAAGGGTGAACTGTGTATGAACTGTAAGTATATTATTAAAGTATGGAAGAAAAATCATCGTGGTTGTCGCTGCTCTTGAGACTATTGGTGCCTTGTTCACCAAATCCTTTATATCACAATGCTTGATGATGCTTTGAATAAATTGTTGGAAGAAAGATCAGGTCAAATCTCTGCTCCTAAACCCAAAGTGACACGACCTGAACTCCCCATCACTCTACTCTATATTATCTGTAGCATCATTTTTTCTGAATTAACTGGAGCCTGAACATCTCCTGATATTATAACTACATGTGACCTTTGAAGCATTTGTCACTTTTGAAGCAGTTGTTATTAAATTCTGTTTTTGCTCGTTTGGCCACATATCCGCAGATTAATGATCTTTGCTACCGTTTTCGCTCAGGTTTAAGATACGTTTTGTGTAAGAAGGGACTAGCTCAGGCAAGTCAGGTCGAAGATCCCTAGTTCCAGGAGGCTACCTCGGCTTTTCGGGAGGCTGACGGGCAGGGAGGGCAAACTTTCTAAATCAATAAACCTCTCTGCATGATGTTCTGGCTACTTTTCCCTCCCACTTAACCTCCCTTCAGTCTTCACACTGTATGATTCGTACAAGCCTGCTACTTCTTTATGAGCAAGTCATGCTGAGCTGCCTTTCTCTGTACTCTGTCTTCAGACAAGAAGCTGTGCTGGACTTAAGGACTCAACATTATTCATAATGTAGGGAAAAGAAAGCGGGTCTGGTTATGTAATATGTGCAGTGTGCACCTAATGGCAAGGAGCAGAACCACAGAGCGCAAATTTACGTTTAAAGTTCTTATCCAATCGGATTTCTGCCGTCGCGTCACGTATTGCCGTAAGGCCTTCGGAAATAAACAGCGCAGGCTCTTGGTAGCTTCACTTCATTTGAAGGTCCGCTAGAAGGCATAGAAACACGTCAGCATTTTTGCGGCAATTGATCGGATGGTCAGAGAGCACGCAAGTCAAAGTTTGCAACCTGCATCTGTAGCAAACTGCACGAGCTCAAATATATACATGTGTGGATTTATAGTTTTTTTTTTCATTACATAACCTCTAAAAGAGAAATAGATTTTGTCGCACTCACAAGGCCATTTACAAGATGGATTTTTCAAGAAAAGCTGGACGTCTTGAGGAAAGGTCGACGAAAACAGGTCAAAAGAGTTGTTAGGCTTTTTCATGAACCGTTCACACTTTTGCGTTTTCTTTCCTGTACAATTTCTACAAATGCACAAACACAAAACTGTAATGGATGGGGGGAAAAAAACGCACAGAAAACCCGAGGTCATTTTACAAGGTTAATATCGATGCTTCTGCTAGAGATGATGTATATGGGTGGTGCAGTTGTGGCTCCAGTGAAAGGAGACTTGGTCATTGGGTTTCTTTCTTTGGTGAGACGTTCATTCTCCCTGTATGAGATTCCGGTCTGTGATGCAGGTTTCTATATAATATTGATGGTTTCTAGAACCGTGGCGTCATAATGAAAGTTGATTCAGGTAGGACACCACTGAAGGCTAAGGTAGGACACCAATGCTTTCTAAATGAGCAATTCTGACCGGCTGGAAGATGCGAGTTCAACCTGTTGAGGTAGCTCTGATCAGGCTAATATCTTAATACCTTACAGACAATAAGAAACATATTTAAATACAAAGTCAGGCAGCTGTAACATTCTTAAATGACCTTATTGAGCAAAGAGGATGACATGAATTGATCAACTGGAGAGAATATATTTTTTTCATTAATATGTTATTAATATAATATTTTTTTAAATATATATATATATATATATTAAAAGCAAAAGGAGTTAACACCAACAGCTTCATTATTAGAAAAACGATGGAAAATGACCATGTTATATGTGGATAATATATAGCTAACTAATTTTTGCTCTTTATACATACGTTTTTAACTCCTTAATCAACTATTTTTCCATCTCTAAGCATTCAGTATTATATAGGGGACGTGAAGAATGCAAAAGTAAACCCACTGTACCCAAGAACGCACTAAAAGCTGCAATAATTAAGGTTAAACCTCTTCATTGCCTCCTGCTCTTTGAAGTTTAAAGCCACAAAGCAGCCCTATAAATATGCCGACAGCTGAAGCTGATGTCTTTAAGTGAACCCAGCGAGTGCTTCGAGAAAAAAAAAAAAAGCATATATTAGAATCTCGAACGTAACGTTATTGCCTTCCTCTTGACATCACCCATCTTCTTCAGCTTCGAACATCTGCTTTTAATTGGGGGCTTATTACAGGAAGGCTTATCTTCGTCCATTTCTAATATCCTGCGTTAGCTGTGACAATATTTCACCAGAATACGCAACTATGGGGAGGACCTTTTGTTACGTAAGTGCGTCGCGTGAATCATTCGTGGTGTTTGGTTTCATGTTAGGATGCGAGGGAAAGCTCCATTTGTCCATCATTATGGATAAGTAAAATTAGCAGAAAGGAAAGCTAGTGATTTATCTGGGTGCCTATACACCTTTTAAACAAAAGAACATCCTTCGGTGGATTTAAATCGTCTCAGTAGATCCCATTTCCCCAGACTCCTGGTTTATGTCTATAATTATTTTTTATAGATGCTCAGTTCGGTCTCTGAGCCCACAGCAACAGAAAACAGGACAAACTTGCCAGCTGCTTTGTGCAGAGTAAAAGTTTGTGTCGATAAATTGTTCTTATATGAGCTTTTCAGTCAGTCTGAAAGCACAGTCTAGGCCATTTTATGAGAGTTTCTATATACATGATATACAATACTGGGCAAAAAGGCTTTAGCACATGTATAGAAAGAGAACTAAAGACGTGCTGGAAAAAGTACTGACCTGAAATGTTTGTGCAGATACGCAGTTCTCTTTTGCACACTGTATTGTATAAGACATCATGGTCCAGTGGTCAGGATGCGGCGCTCTCACCGCTGCGGCCCGGGTTCGATCCCCGGTCAGGGACCCAACCCCAGCCATTAGGGTTGCACAAGCCAGTGCACTCTTAGTGCCGGTCCCAAGCCCGGATAAATGGGGAGGGTTGCGTTAGGAAGGGCATCCAGCACAAAAACGTGTGCCAAATCGAACATGCGGACGATCCGCTGTGGCGCCCCCTAACGGGAGAAGCCGAAAGAAAGTTTTATTGTATAAGACATCATACAGTAGGTTTACTGTCGGTGGATTTTGTGTTTTGTGTATATGTCCTACACTGTCTTGTGTTGTTTGTTTGCTCATAAAGAATCCACTTTATTTGGCGAGGACAACTTACTTTAGTCATATGTCCTGTTATGAAGCTCTATGTTGTATTATGTAGCACCAGGGTTCTGGAGAAATGTTGTCTCGTTTTAGTGTGTGCTACGTCAGCTATTGCTTATGTGGACGAAATGAAAATAAAAGCTTTTTGACTTGATTTTCGTGAAATGTATACAATTATTATACAAATGTGTATTTTTGTTTGGAAAACATAGCTTGTGTTGTGTCGTAGCTCTATGTTGTTGTTTAGTGTAGCACCAGGGTTCGGGAGGAACGTCGTCTCGTTTTTACTGTGTACTGTGTATAGTAGAAATGACAATAAAAGCCTCTTGACTTGACTTGAAAACAGTAGGGTGAAGTTGTTATTTTTGTCATTTTGCAGTTTGTCACGCAATTGTGCCATTGTTGAATTCTTTTCTTTCTCTGTTAGCCACTCCTACCTATTTAAATATGGTCGTGTTGAGACATGCTCAGGCACGAGATGGAGAAACAGATTTAGGAATAAAACTTTAGTTCAACGTTCAAGGTAACGCGGGAAAAGGCGTAACAGGTGTTTATGGACGTGAATACGAGGATTGTGCCATTTTTACATTATTATTATTAAAGAACATCTTGCACGGACTCATAGCTTTTGTGACGATGCAAGGACATATTTTCCGGCGTTATAGTATCATGGAAAGGTAATCCGAGACCTTGTTTTCTGTACTATGATTTCTGGAGGTGCTAATAAGCTAATGCAGTGATTTCTATTACAGGATCGTGACCGTTTTAAATGTAATGTCGCTTGAGGGCCTGAAAAACACAGGCATTAATATTGATTTTCGCCATTTCTCCAGATTCTTTGGAGCTTTTGATGATATTATCTACTCTAGATGATGAGATACTCAACTGTTTTGCAGTTATGTTGAGCAGTGCCAAGAACAAATTCTTTCACATTTGGTACCTGGGTCTTCAGTGGGGACGTACTGACTTAATCCACCTCTTAATGCCACCACTATCACATCGCAATTATAGAAACCATCAATACAATACAAAAACGCAATATAACAACGCGTGGCATTATAGAGAGAGAGAGAGGCATTTCACATATGGAGGGTGAACACCATTTTACTAAAGCAAGCTCCAAACCTCTACACTACAACCGCAACTGTGCACCTACATCATCTGGAGCAGTTCAGAATCAATATTTGTCTAATAACATGACAAAAACATAAAAATGTAAATAAAATACAACCTAATCACCAGAGATGCAGACTTATAATGTGCAGCGCCCCTCAGAGGCTGTAATCCGGTGGTACCGATTGTATTCATTGGTCTGGAAGTGGAGAACAAACCCTTTCCCGGGGTGAGACATGCTAGCTAGCTTCGGGGTTGGCCGACCTCCTCACAGTTTCCCTCTGACCAACCAATCAGAGGATGGAAAAACGCTGACGCTATTCTGGGGTGAATTTGAAATCCGATTGGTTAAAGAAACAGACCCGTTGGTAATATTCTCTATGGTAAAAAGGCCAGCAGTACAGACTTTGAAGGTTCTGGGTAGATTAGATTGAAATGGCAGCACATAGAGGCTTAAATCTGATTGGGCTAAAAATGTAACATCCACATACACGTACTGGAAGCAGTGCAGCCGAGAAAAACGCTACGAAATGAAGAGAATAAACTGTTGGGAATAAATGAATACAATTTCATGGAACAAATAATAGAATTTAGGTTGTAAATGTAGGTCAGTGCTTCTGATAGTGTTTAGGCCAGCAGAGAAGGCCTTGTTGGCCCTGATGGCCCACATTATTCTGAAATGGTTTCACAATTTGTAGTCACAGACTTTCACAGATTGGTGAAGCTCTGCCCATCTTAAATTTTGAGAGACTTCTACCTCTCTAAGATACACTATTTATACCCAATCATCTTACTGACTGGTTGCAAATGAAACCCATTAGTTGCAAATGTTTTTTTTTCAACTGACACTGATATATTTCCTTAGTTTAAACATCTGATATATGTATTCCAAGTTCTATTGTGGGTTTTAGATGTTCAAATGATTGAATTTTGTTTTTATTTACATTTTACAAAGTGTCCCAACCTTTTTGTGAGTTCGGGGTTGTAGACTAATCTGGTTGTAGGCTTATCTGTGACCTAATAAACCAGCATCAAAATGCGTTTATTAAAAAGAGATCAAATGCCATAAATCTATAATGGGGAGCTGGATCATGAGGACATGCTTGACTTCGACGAGCATAGAAATACATTTTCGCATCAGCCCCAGTGTTCCACACATGTCCTATTTACTAATACCTGTGCCTCATTTTCACCCTGATCCTGTGATTTTTTTTTTGGTTCATGTGTTTGTCTATACTCATAGTTTGCCTGTTTCATCAGGTGTTTTCATTGGTTCTGTTGTTTGTTATTGTGTTTTTTAGTCTGCACTTTCACCTGAGGCTTCTTTCTGTTCTCGAATACCTGATTAAAGGTACCTTTGATACCTGACCAAAGGCATCATGGTGTAAATAAAATACTCAATTACGAGGCTTCCTGTAATATACTGTAATATCATTTACACCATGGATACTCATGATTCATATTTTTGCTAGATGTATGCGGACTATATGGATCCTCCATATTAGGAACGTTCATCTTCAGCATGATTTTTACAGTGGCTGAGAAGTGAACAAATCTGAAAACAAATGAACAAATCCAAAAACAAATGAACAAATGCAAAAAGACTTAAACAAATCAGACAACCAAATGAACCAATCTAAAAAGACAAACAAATCAGAAAACTAAAATAAAAAAATATGAACAAACCTGAAAACAAATGAACAAATCCAACATCACTAACAAATCAGAAAACTAATCAACAAAACAAATGAACAAATCTGAAAACTAATTAACAAATGCAAAAACAATTTAACAAATCAGACAACCAATTAAAGCAATCTGAAAAGACATAAACTAATCAGAAAACAAATATGAACAAATCCGAAAACAAATGAACAAATTCCAAAACGCTAACAAAAATGTGAACGAATGAACAAATCTGAAAACAAATTGACAAATCCAAAAACACTAACAAATCAACAAAACAAATCCCAAAAACAAAATCAACAAATCAGAAAACACAATGACAATTAAAAAAAACCAGAAAATGTAGGCATAGTTTGTGAATAAAATACTTCCTGCTCATTGGATATCTGTTTTCCGATTTGTTAATGTGTTTCTGAATTTGTTCTTTTGTTTTCTGACATTTTAATGTTTTTGGATTTGTTCATTTGTTTTCCGTTTTGTTATTTTGTTTTCGAATTTGTTTATTTGTTTTTTGGATTTGTTACTTTGTTTTTGGAATCATTTTGTTTTTTTGGATTGGATCATTTGTTTTACGCTTCTCAGCCACCGTAGACTTTCTATCAAGAAGCTAAATATTTGCACAATCACAAGCTATCAAAAGATTTGACTCTATATTTAACCTCTATAATTTACCAGCTCGGATCGAAATGGTTCATGGTTCCCACTTGCAATGATTAGTTTGTTCTTGCTTCACTTTGTAACACGTAATTTTCTAAAATAAACAGTTAGAGACACCTGGATAAATCATGAAAACCTTTTTATTCGATTCAGTGCATACATTGCTCATTATAATGGATCTGTAGGAAAAGTGCAAAATTCAAATGGTCTTCCTGCTCCTGCGTAACCCTGCTGGTTAGCTGGAAAAAAAATCGACTTTGTTCATCTGTTCGCACCGATCGAATATGAAGCCCAAGAGCGCCCCAAGCCCCCACAATTCTGACACTGTTGATTGCCTCAGTTGAAAACCTAATTATGTGCAAAGTTCCACCCCTAAACGCATTTCATACAACCCCCAATGCAATTTGGATATGCCTGATTCATTGACTTTGAAGCCAAGGGTCACAAATGGATCGAGACCGGCCTGACCGAATCGGTTATTTTTTCGGCACGACGCACAGGTCGTGACAGATTGCCGGTCATGCCGTGGGGCAGTTGCGGGGCTCCAGATGTGCATTATGGGACTGTGGGTTCAAAGTTAAACGCTAACACATGTTCACGGGCGCCCTCCTGGACAGGCACGGCAGGAGGAGGAATACGTTTGTCCTCCTATATCCTTACATCCGGCTATCCTGGGGGAGCAGGAAAACATGGAACCCTGGACCGTTGTGTGCTTCACATGTCAGCACGCCCCCCCAACATGTAAATCACTGCTGTTTTTACATTTCCCTAATAGATGAAATTGGTCTCAAAGCCGGATTTAATAACGGAGGGTCTGGAGAAAGAGAGCCTGAGAACTGTGGGAAGCTGATGTAACGAAGAAGAAAAGGCATTCTCTTGGTTGGACACACAGAGGACAAATGGAGAGAGGAGGGTTGGAGAGAGGTGCAGGGAAAAGGGGAGGAAAGAAGGAAAATGGGAACAAGAAGGAAAGGATTGGGTGAAGGATAGCATTTACCTTTTCTCCCGGAGAGATAATAGGCTCTCTGGGGCGCTATAAAAGTTTCATTCTGTCCCACCTCCTGGCAGCCAAGAATAATGACGGTGGCATTTCAGGTCAGCAAGGTCACAAGACTGAAGATTCGGCGCACACCAGAGCAGCCGGCTGAGACGAATTTTGACGATGTTTTTACAAAGCGCCCGAGTAAATACGTCTCTCTCGGATGAACGTTGTGCTTTGAGCACATTTTGAAGGATACATTTTCCACTGCCCGTGTCACATTCATCATACACAGTAGGAGTCCACGAACCCAAAGCAATAAATTGCGCTTAATGGATTTGTTTGGACCTACAGCCATGTCTGATTTCCTTCGAAGATCTACCACAGAAAATCACACATTTCATTTCAATTATGCCACATGAATATCAAAGTTCCTCATGTACAGTACAATGAAAAAAAAAACATGGCAGGACATGATGGTTCTAAATCACATGAACAGCCTGAAATACAGTATGAAAACCTAGAACAGGAGAGAAGATGTTAGCAGATTTGCTTACCCCCACAGTCAAACATGGAGGTGGAGCCTAATGGTTTGGGGTTGTTTTTGAACAGGATTCCAGGTAAAAGGAATCCAACATCGCTACCATTCCAAACTTCAACACGATGAAATTCCATCTAGACAACGAATAATTGGAACCGACTATGATGCAACAAGATAAGAAAAACCGTACGTCCGAGCTTTTTAAGCGTTGTCTGGAGTGTTGTCTATCATGGAATGACCTGCCCAGTCACCACACCCAACTCTCACACTGAGCGTTTTGTCCTGCTGTGGGTAAAAACGAGATCAACATTAAATACATTCCTCAAGTAAGACGTGGCAGTTAGTACTTTTCTTCAGAATGATATAAATCCTATATGGCTTTAATACTGTAACGATCCTCTCCACTCAGAGACCTTTTTTATACTGTAGAAAATCCTATTCAAGAGCGGTTCCTCTTCAGGAAACACAGCGACATGTTTGAAAGCAGCATGTCACCCGAGCATCAAAAAAGGAAACGAGGACATGGGAGCATTTGTTTGTTGGTTGGGCGAGTGGTCATGCTGAGAAAAGACAGATTTGAGAAGAGAAGATGCTGTCGCCTTCATTCCGCATTCTCTTTGAGCTCCATCACAGTGACTGGCCTCGGTTACTCACGTCACCTCATGCTTGGGAGAACTTGAGAGAGAGAAAGATGGCAAGAGATCGAGAGATTGTGAAATAGATGAATACCTAAACAAATAGATAAATACCGTATTTTCCGGACTATAAGCCGCTACTTTTTTCCCACTTTTTGAACCCCGCGGCTTAAACAACGAAGCGGCTAATTTATGGATTTTTCCTGGGTTTTTCCGGTTTCACAAACTTCAAGCCAAAAAACTGAGCCCCATAACATAAGACCAATGAAATTGCGGAACGGGTTCAGGTGAACCAATGAAATTCTTTATATTAAATCAGATGCGCTCCCACATCATAAATATGGATGATGTTCCTCTGACGTTTGACCTGCCGCTCACTCGGACTGTCTACAGGAAATGCGAATCATTCGTCACGCTGAAAACAACCGGGCATGAAAAAACGCACTTCACCTGTGTTCTGAGCTGCACGGCATCGGGAGAAAAAACTTCCACCAGTGTTGATTTTTAAACGCACGATGTTGTGAAAGGAAGGAGGAAGTCAGTGAACAATGACTTTCTTGGTAGGCTACTGTTTAGATACAAGCCGTTGTAACGCGTTGAGTCTGGGTCATGGGAGCGCTCACTAACTCCAGTTACAACAGAAATCATATAAGCACAGACAGGTTTCCAAATTCGTGCTTTTTTATTTTTCTTGGCAACAGCGTTACGGGTTAGTCAAAGAAACTTAGAAATGAGCATCAGAAAATAATAAGGACATATTCCTCGTCTTGCACACATGCAGTAATACACGAAAAATGCGGCGGCTGGCTATTCCCAAAATGCCGCTCTGCTCTTAAAGGAGCCACAACATATTTCACCCGTTACACCGTGTAACAGGCACTGTCTTTCGTTAAAGCCTGTGTAAAGTTCATTAGTTTCACCTGCGGCTTATAGACAGGTGCGGCTTATTTATGTTCAAAATAAAAATCTTTGTCAAATTCAGTGGGTGCGGCTTATATATGGGTATATATTTATTTTTATTTTTATTTTTCATCCCAGAGCAGTCTTAATGTTTGCTGAAGTGGATGCCAATGAGCTGCAGTCCAGACCAAATTGCATGGTGTTGAAATATAGAATGGTAGCCATTGGTTGATTCAGTAATCCTTTCACCATTTAACCATTGTATGTATTGAGTTCATAAAGGTCACAGATGAAAATTCATACTTTTTTTTCATATTAAATGGCCTAGTTTGTTGCTTTTAAGAAAAAAGAACATGCATCCGTCAATCTTTTAAAAGGCACTGTAATTCTGTCCATCTGCTTTGGGACAATGTGAATTGAATTTACTGTATAAGCAAGTTTGGTGCAAATGATTTAAAAGGGCCAAATCAATTTGTTAACAATTACTGAGGGTAAAACATACACACATATATAATAGTTGTTTTTTTACTGTTTGCTTTGAGATGTGGCAGGAAATTGAGAATTTCTGATTCTGATTCTAAGAATGAGAACATCTTTTAAAAGAGATAAGTTGAAATTTCATACATTCTGTACACAATGATGTCAGAATCCCTGCAGAAATAACAACCATCGATTGCACAATAGCGTTGGTCTCTGAAGAAGTTTGTAGAAGAGATAAAATGGCCAGGTAAACATGGCAGTTCCACAAAACATTTCCAGGGAAAATAGGTTGAAGTAATGAGCTCAGCACCAGGGTGTCTGGGAAACTCTTTATTGGAACACACATCTGTTTTGTGTTATGGAGAAAGAGCTGATGGATGTATATGAGCTTCAACAGCACTAAGAACTCATTTCATCAAGCACCAGACCTACATGGTGTGGATAATTTCATGATGATTTGGCACATTTCACTTATAAGCATGTTTTCATATTTGAGAAAAGGGCTTCATTGTATAAATCATTTGGTAAAATTTTGTGCAAATGTAGGAGAAAGTGTCCAAAAGCAGAAGTGAGCCACTTCTGACTAAGGCCATGTTAGAAAACCGAATAGCATTCAGAATAAGAATTTGTGGTCTCATGAAACTCAAATTCATCCGTTTGATCAAAACACCATAACAATTGGCAAACAAATCACAGCCCAACACCGAGGAACATCATTTCTATGTTCATGCAATGTGGTAATAACATCATGCTTTTACCCAGGTGGGAATTTTCTTTATTGCAACATAGAAAACAAGATGTTGTTAAGAAGAACCTGCTCCAGTCAGCCAGGCCAAAGATATATGTTCAGGCCAATTTACTTCTATGAAGACAAGAACCTACAAAGTCGCTGTTTTCAGGCTTCGTTTATGGAAATTTCAGAAAATGTCTGGATAAATATTATTACAGGCCAAACCAATCTAAAAACTTTCTAAATGTCAGTCAGCAGCATTCATAACACTGATTATTTGCATTCTCCGATGCCGACCAAACCCTCATAAAATTTCACGTTGACTTAAAAAATGATGACAAAAAGGCAAAAGCACCTCCTGAGCATGCTCTCACAGCTTTCAAAGCTCATATCTAAAGCAGCAGAAGAACAACGTATGAAGACTTTTGATAAAGTTGTTAGGATATAGCAAAGCTTGAAAACATTCTTAGGGGCCCTGTAACAGCTATCATAAGCAGTGGGAAGAAACTGCAGCGTCCAGGCCCTTTTGTCAGACTTTCTAGAACAGGCTAGCTAGAACACTGAAGCAGTTCATGGACAAAAATAAATCATATTCATAGACAAAAATATATTAAAATATGTCAGTGATTCTAATCCTTGCTGGCCCTGATGGCCTGCCATATATGGGCTGCCATATTATGTATATATATATATATATATATATGGAAATGTACAGAAACTCTGAAGGTCTCGAAAGATAAAATACATACACACATTTTATTTTTTATTTATATATATATATATTATTTATTTATTTATTAATTTTTTTAATTCTCAAGTCCATGAATACTACGTACGTTATGTAAGCGCTCCTGTGATTAGCGGTTCTATCAGAATCTCTTCCTTCCAGTTTGGCTTAAAATGAAAACCAACCATTATTAGGAATATTGGTTTGGGATGACATTTGGAAAGAAACCAAACACTCTTCCTACGCTTGCTAACCGGTTCAGGGTTCTACACGACACTTCAGCGAACCTTTCACGCAGCGCTAATTATGCTTGCTACGGAAGCTACGGGTTTGCTAGTTGCGGCGTGAAGTGAAACAAAAGCGGGGTGATTTGTTCTGCACTTCAAGTCGAGCCTAAAACAGCGAATGCCGCTCTATAAGGCTCTTAATTCGCAGGCCACGAGCAACGTAATTAGGATGATTACTGCTTTTGTGGGATCATCTGTTGCTGTGATACCATCTAATTAACCTATTTCCAGCTAGCCGTGTGCATTTATAGTCTTAATGAGCACTTTCAACGTCAACTGAGGAAAAAATCATTGACGAAGCCTAATCCCCGGTGGCTTGATTTAACAGATAGAGAGGGTTATGTTTCACGCTCATGGTCTGCAGAAAAAAGACAGAAGGGGACAGCTAATGACAAAATCCGGTCATTTCGGCCTCCTTTCTGACTCATTATACGGTCTCCAATGCGCAAAAGGACCATAGCTCAGACACTTGAACAGAGATAGAAGGTAAAAAGTGATATGCCAGCACTATAAAAAGTGAGAAACAAGCCGAATACTTTTATGCTATCGGACACGGGACACCACTGAAAACCGTGTAATCTGTGTTTACCAGTATAGCAGAGACAAGAGACAACAAGAGACATTGTGGATATTTTAAGGTTTCTATAGGACACAAGTTTTCAGAAAGTAAATGATTTGTTTTCCTCAATGCCTTTAAGAGTTTTCTATTTGTAGCCTTGATTACCATTTATGCAAATATTATGACTAATTCGCCTATTTAACAATTTTCTTCAGACTATAGCATCTGCTAGCTACTCGCATTTTTTTCCCCTTCCTTCCTGTGTATATAGTGGGAGGGGATTTGTTTCAGATGGATTGCCCCCAATTTTACATCATATGATCTCAAGTTGTAAAGATCAGACATGTGTCAAACAAATGTTGGAAATTTGTATTTTCAAAGCTTGTAATCAAATCAAAATCAAGTCATTGGCATGCTGTGAAGCAACAATCCATATAAGTACGTGTGATCCAGTGATGAGTCGTTCATGAACGATTCGTTCATTGGGAACGAGTCTTTAATGCGACTCAGAAGAACGAGCGGTCTCGAAGAGCGAGTCGTTCATTTTCTAAAGGATGCGCATGAGGATATGAACAGGAAACAGAACCGAATCTTTTTTTTTTTGGTCAAGTGACTCCTATATACCATATACAGTATATACACATTATTATATATAAAGTATTGAAACCATAATCAATGTTTGTGTATGAAGACGTGTATATTAGAAATGTAACAATTTCTTTTATTTTTGATTAATGGAACGAAAAACTAAATGACTCAAAAAAAATTATTCATTCAATTCGATTCACGAGATTCAAAGAACCAATTCACTAAAATGATCCGATCTTCCCATCATCAGTGTGATCATGCGACCCAATTTAACAATTAAAAATGCAAAATGACCACTAAATAACAACTGCTACCACAAGAACGCATGATACACAGTGATCAATGTTGCTTCCATTCAGTTACATTGTTACACTATGTGTTCCAAAAGTATTGGCACACCCGTATATGTCTTTCTTCCTCAAACCGTCGGAGACACACTGTGTCTTTGGATGCGATAGCAGTACATTTTCTTTTCACTTCAACCAGGAGACCTAAACCTGTTCCAGCAAGATTTCCAGCTATAGATCTCCGACTTGGGATGAATTGGAATGCTGACCGCACCCCAAGTGGATAAATAAATCAATAAATATCTCCACAAGCACAGTCCAAAATTTTTTGGAAAATCTTCCCAGAAGAGTGGGGACTAATATAACATGGAGACTAAATGAAAAATGGGATGTTCAAAAAGTGTGTTGGTGAGGACAGTAATATCAGGCGAATAAAATTTATATAAAAAGGTTAAAGTAAGGTTTTAATTTTGGGTTTAGACAAAAAAGATTTTTGGATGGAAGGTCAATGGAAGGTCATCACACTCCATACATCTGTTTTTTGTTTTCTTTTTTGTAATATACAGCATTCCTCCTCGAATGAAAAAGCTCAGCAGAGACAGCTCAATGAGTTTCAAATTCCTGTTAAATTGCAAAAAGCAGAAGCAATAAAAATGTCAAGTGTGAGCAAAGTGGCCAAGAACGTGTGTTACTCAGGCACAGGGATGCCATGCATATCTTGCTCTAATACCCCTCATCCAACCGATGAATGGCTCTCTAATTAAAGAGTTGAATCGAGTGGAGTGCAGAAAATTGCGCAGAATGTTATACAGGTTGACATTGTACTTGTATATGTATTGTACAGGGGTGTTTTTTTTTTTTGTTCTTCCTTTTTTTAATAAAGTCGGATCTTTTTCTCATCCTACTTCCTCACTGTATTGCACGAGGCTGTATTGCAGCAAACGCGCTACTCACTTGTAACGCTCGCAAGCGTTATATACAATAACATTATTGTTTTTTTTTAGCTATGCTTTATGTTTTTCCCTTCCACCTCCCACCCACAGCTTTTATTTAGAGAAAATTGTGAGCTGTTTCACTCATAAATGTGTCAAGTGAAAGAAATGTGGGTTATGATATGAGTAACGATCATCCATTTCAATAAATAATGGCAATAATAATAGTAGTAGAAGAATTCTTATTAGTAGCAATAGTAGTTTCAGTAGTAGGAGTATCAGCTGTAGTAATTGGGGTTCTAGCAGTAGTAGTAGCAGTAGTAGTGGTAATAGAAGTTTCAGTAATAGAAGTACAGTACCAGCACCAGTAGTAGTAGCAGTAATAAGGGTTCTACTAGAAGTAGTAGTAGCAGCAGTAATAGAAGTATCAGTAGTAGTTGTAGCAGTAATAGGTGTTTCAGTAGTAGCGGTAATAGAGGTTCTAGTAGAAGTTAGTAGAAGTTAGTAGAAGTAGTAGCGATAATAGGGGTTCTAGTAGAAGTTGGTAGTAGAAGTAAAATTAGTAGTAGTAGTTGTAGCAGTAATAAGTGTTTCAGTAGTAGAATTAGTTGTAATAGGGGGTCCTAGTAGTAGTTAGTAGTAGTAGTAATAGCAGTAATAGAAGTTTTAGTACAGTAGTAGAAGTATCAGTAGTGGTAGAAGTAGTAGCACTAATAGTTCAAGTAGTAGAAGTATCAGTAGTTGTGGTATTAGTAGTAGTAATAGAAGTTTCAGTGGTAGAAGTATCAGTAGTAATATATAGTAGTAGTAGTGGTAATAGAAGTTTCAGTAATAGAAGTACAGTACCAGCACCAGTAGTAGTAGCAGTAATAAGGGTTCTACTAGAAGTACTAGTAGCAGCAGTAATAGAAGTATCAGTAGTAGTTGTAGCAGTAATAGGTGTTTCAGTAGTAGAAGTAATAGGGGTTCTAGTAGAAGATAGTAGTAGAAGTAGTAGCAGTAATAGGGGTTTTAGTAGAAGTTAGTAGAAGTAACCCAGCCTTTAGGGGGGCACAAGCCAGTGCACTCTTAGTGCCGGTCCCAAGCCCGGATAAATGGGGAGGGTTGTGTTAGGAAGGGCATCCAGCGTAAAACGTGCCAAATCAAATATGCGGATCACAAATGAGAATTTCATACCGGATCGGTCGAGGCCCGGGTTAACAACGACCGCCACAGGTATCGTTAGCCGACAGGGTACCGGTGGAAATTGGGCTACTGTTGGCCGAAGGAGGAGAAGGAGAGGAGGAAGACGTCTACAGAGACGGCAGGGAAAGGAGAAGTGTAGGAGAGTGGAGGTTCGGGTTGGTACTTTAAATGTTGGTACTATGACGGGTAAAGGGAGAGAGGTAGCTGATATGATGGAGAGGAGAAAGGTAGATATGCTGTGTGTTCAGGAGACCAAGTGGAAAGGGAGTAAGGCCAGGAACATTGGAGGTGGGTTTAAACTGTTTTATCATGGTGTGGATGGAAAGAGAAATGGTGTAGGGGTGATTCTGAAGGAAGAGTACAGTAAGAGTGTAGTGGAGGTGAAGAGAGTTTCTGATAGGGTGATGATCGTGAAGGTGGAAGTTGAAGGGATGATGATAAATGTCATCAGTGCCTATGCTCCACAAGTTGGCTGTGAGATGGAGGAGAAGGAAAGATTCTGGAGTGAATTAGATGAAGTGGTAGATGGTGTACCTAGGAAAGAACGATTGGTGATTGGGGCAGACTTTAATGGGCATGTAGGTGAAGGGAACAGAGGTGATGAGGAGGTGATGGGTAGGTATGGTTTTAAGGAGAGGAATGTGGAAGGGCAGATGGTGGTAGATTTTGCTAAAAGGATGGAAATGGCAGTGGTGAACACGTATTTTAAGAAGAAGGAGGATCATAGGGTGACGTATAAGAGTGGAGGAAGGTGCACACAGGTGGATTATGTTTTGTGTAGGAGATGCAACCTGAAGGAGATTGGAGACTGTAAGGTGTTGGC
>JAAIIK010000092.1:1021987-1047446 GCA_014706435.1 Silurus glanis | reverse complement strand
CTTACTCCCTTTCCACTTGGTCTCCTGAACACACAACATATCTACCTTTCTCCTCTCCATCATATCAGCTAACTCTCTCCCTTTACCAGTCATAGTGCCAACATTTAAAGTACCAACCCGAACCTCCACTCTCCTACACTTCTCCTTTCCCTGTCACCTCTGTAGACGTCTTCCTCCTCTCCTCCTCCTCCTTCGGCCAACAGTAGCCCAATTTCCACCGGTACCCTGTTGGCTAACGATACCTGTGGCGGTCGTTGTTAACCCGGGCCTCGACCGATCCGGTATGAAATTCTTATTCGTGACCCGCATATTTGATTTGGCACATGTTTTACGCTGGATGCCCTTCCTAACGCAACCCTCCCCATTTATCCGGGCTTGGGACCGGCACTAAGAGTGCACTGGCTTGTGCCTCCCTAATGGCTGGGTTCCCTGTATTACCATCTAAAGAAAAGAAAACAAAATTGATTTTGATGAGCGAACGATTGTTTTTAGCTGTTTGTTAAAGAATTATCTTTCGTTCGAAAACATTTCATTATGGGTGAATTGCTGTGATGCCAAATTAACAACATGGCAGGACATGATGGTTATAAATCACATAAACAGCCTGAAATACAGTATGAAACCCTAGAACAGGAGAGAAGATGTCCGCAGATTTGCTTAACCCCACAGTCAAACATGGAGGTGGAGCCTAATGGTTCCAGGTAAAAGGAATCCAACATGGCTACCATTCCAAACGTCAACACCATGAAATTCCATCTAGACAACGAATAATTGGAACCGACTATGATGTAACAAGATGAGAAGAACCGTACGTCCGAGCTTTTTAAGCGTTATTTAGAGAGTCGTCTGGAGTGTTATCTATCGTGGAATGACCTGCCCAGTCACCACACCCAAATTCGATTCAACTGCTCTGGGATGACCTGGATCGTAAAAAAATTACTAGTGTAGAACATCTTCGGCAAGTTATACAAGAGGCAAAAAAATGTAGCTGATATTTTCGAGTTATGAATGGATGCTGAGTGTGTGTAAAGCTGAGCTTCATGCTAAAGGGAGGATTTTTTTGAATGAAAATAAAGTGGAACATTCAGACATTTATATATTTGTTTTGTCAAAATCAATCTTCATACCATTAAATAACTGAGTTTGTTGCATAGAAACAAAAAAAAACATGTGTGTCTCACAAAACCCATATAAGACGATGTTTTCACTCGACAGGCACGTGTGTATATATATATATATATGTGTGCATTTGCAGTTGATGAATTGATTTGCAGTTGTTTCCTTGCTGTTTTTGCATATTGTTAGATGGAAAAAAAAATGTGTTCAAAGAATTATTTTGGAATTCAAAAATAAGAAACTGAGAGTAATGGAATAGGAGAACAAACGAAAATGAAGTAATTCATTTACTCTAAGATTATACAGTGATTTACATTATATTGCTTTTCAAATAGAGCTAAAAAAATATTGATATAATATATATCATTTATATTATTTTTATTATATAAAATTTTTTTAGGGCTGTCGATGTTAATGAGTTAATAACCCGTTAACGCATATTCCTTTTAACGGCACTAATTTTATTAACGCGCTTTTAAGCGCTGCACTGCATTTCTGTTTGACGATTTTTATTCGAAATATAAGTAAATAAATATACAAGAGGCAAATTGAAAACCTTTCAACACAACATACATTTATTCATGATGTCTTTACTTTACTCGGATATGAGAAAAAAAATACACCTGTTTTTTTTTTTTTTACTCACCTAGCATTTGTTTTACTGATGCGGCTGAGATCAGATACGAAAACCCGTTTTGAAGTGCACATCCGCCGATTAAAACCGTCCGTGTGGAAACATAGCAAAGTTCAGCTTGGTGTCCTGATGATTTACGTAAATTAAAACACTAATTACTTTCAAATATTTACCAGAACATTATCTCTTCATGCTTCATGTTTAGTTTGGTTTCTCAAATAGTAAAAAAAAAAAAAAAACATACATTTGCATAAAGCATCCATATTTGTCCGTGTCCCGTACATTTCAGGTACATTTAAAGAACATTTTGAACTGATAATAATGTGCGAATAAGTTACGATTAATCACGAGTTCATTTATGACAAGCATGTTCACGATTATATTTATTATATTCCTATATGATTATATTATATTTTTTGATATTTATACATATGATTTTTATTAAATGGCATAGTCTATCTAATGAAAAAATTATAAAATTATAAAAACTAAACTTTTTTTAATGCATAGTTTCAATACATTTAAAACAATCCCTGTCTCTTATTTTCATACACATCGTTCAGTTTACCTCCACAATCTTACCTTAATATTGAGATGATTTTGTCCATGACACTGCAATGTAGTAAACAGATGTCTAGGTTGAAACTGTGTTTATTCCGAACGCCCTCAACTCCTAATTTTTTTTTTTTTTCCTCATAAAATGCTGACCTGGAGTTAAAATCCGTCCAGTTTGAGCGGTTAAACAGACAGTAATTCGACTGCCACACTGCTTTTCAAGACACATAACATCCCAATTAGCATAATGCTCTGACCTTTTCCACCTGACCCCTAAACGTTCGTCAAGTTGTTTTTGCTGCTGTTGTTGTTTACACCCGGATGATAAACAGGTCCTTTGTCAACCAGCATTATTTCTTATGCAGTGCCACACTCATGCACCTCCAACGTGCTAATTCAATAGTTTTAATCTAATTCTATCTTTCTAATAAAAGGGCCGGCTTTTGTTTTATTTAGAAATATATATAGTGTCATTTATAACAATATATTCATCATACATTTTCACTTTTCTTCTCAGTAAATACATACTTCCGAATCCTAAACACACAATCGACAGCACTCGATATGGCTAATGTCGTAGCTTAGCGGTTAAGGTGTTGGATTTTAGACCAGAAGGTGGTGAGCTCAAATCCTGTAACTGCCACTAATTGGCCCTTGAGTAAGACCCTTACCTTCTAACTGTTGAGTTATGAGTTAATTGCAAGTGAATTAGTCTCCTTCCTTTTCTTCTTCTTGCAGTTTCTCCCATTTGGGTCGCCACAGCGGATCATCTGTCTCCATACTTCTCTGTCCTCTACATCTGCCTCTTCCAAACCAATCCACATATTTGATTTGGCACATGTTTTACTCTGGATGCCCTTCCTAACACAACCCTCCCCATTTATCCGGGCTTGGGACCGGCACTATGAGTTCACTGGCTTGTTCAGCCCTAATGGCTGGGTTTAATTGCAGGTGGATAAGTGTTTTTTTTTTTTTTTTTGCTAAATGTCAAGATAGTGCTAAACCTGATCCCTGAGCACTACATAAAAAGCACTAGCCTTTTACATGTTTGCGTTATTGTTTACCTCTACAGAGAAGTTCAAGCTTTACAAGATTTGAAGGCCAACTGGGTGCCTGCTTAAGAGGCGCACAAGCCAAAGGATAATTCCTTTGCAAGCCATGCCTGATGGTTTTATACATTATCTTGATTCCACCCTGTTAGTTTGGTGAACGACTGACCGAAAGAAGTAATCGAAAGAAGTGACATTTTTTGCCTCTTGCTCAAGTGATTACACTGGTGGTCAGGCCCCCCCTTAAAAACCAACATGGACCTTTTGGAATCATGTTAACACAAAAATTCTCTGCCCCTAGAGCAGCCACTGCACCTATAACCTGTGTGTCAGTCAAGCTTAGTCAGCTGAACACAGCAACAGCTCAGCCTAATGCCTGAGGCCAATGCAACGGTCTCCCCAGCTAAGTTACACCAAAGGCAAACAGGGCGGCCTCCACGGCTCAGCCAATGCCAGAGGCAAATCAAGCAACCTCTCCAGCGCAGCCAGTGCCAACAACTGAAAGAGTGGACTCCGTACCTGAACTTTATGTATCTTTAACACATCTTATGTGTTTCGCTATTAAAGAACTCCACCACGCTCGCATCCGTCTCTCTAAAACATCACTGACGCTGGAAAAACTTAATTAGTTCGACGATGTGAATTATTCACAAATAATACAGTATTAATTAAAGAGAATGCTATTTATGAACTAAATACACATCTGGAATTCCTTTCAACCCAAAAAATATGAATTTTTTACAAGTAAAAAAAAAAAAAAAAAAAAAGTGGATCAAAAGGTAACAAGTTAAAATCCCACCACCATCAAGCTGCCATTGATGGCCCCCTGAGCAAGGCCCTTAACCTGCTTAACTGCTCATTTGTAAGTCGTCCTGGATAAGGGCACCTGCTAAATGCTATAAATGCAATCTGCAGAATTTATTACAGGACGTCTTTAAAGCTACAAAATGTCTCTGTTGCTGAACCGCATTTAATGTGATCTACAAACAGTTCAAATGAAAAGCAAAATGTATTAATTCAGATGTTTATTAAAAGGGCAATTATTGTACTTTCAGTATATTCGGAATAAATAAATATTTCACGTTTTGCTTTAATACATTTGATATTTTTTTTTTCTTTTCTTAACTTTCCTAGGTAGCTATATATATTTATTTATTTTTTATTTATTCATTTCGAGCTACTTTCATTTGGTTGTAAAAATGTGCAAGCAATTTCTGTGTCACTATTAGTTTATTTTTTGGCACCATGTACTGTACAATTCCTTTAAAAAAAGCTCGGTAAAATTATAACAAATATACATTATTTAAATAAAAATATACACTACAGTATGTCCCAATATCTCAGACTTCACAATGAAGATTCTTCCGTACTATAACTATTGATCTACGATTAAAGATTACAACATCGAGCAGTGTGATCGGAGATGTTACTTAAAAAGAAAAAAAATAATAAAAAAATGGTTCTTGAGAAAAAAATTATTGAGTTCGTTAATCTCTTGACTTTTCTAGTCTGAGTCGTTCGATATTTTATCATGTGACTCCCATATACTTAGGAAACAGAATTGAGTCGTTCATTCATGAGTCCTCTCGTCCGAGTCGTTCGTTCTTTTGTCACATGACTCCCATAGAAGCTACGTAATTAAATATACATATATACATGATTGAGATGATAGTTTAACTATGTGTGTGTATGTAGATGTATTGGTGGATCTGCTTATGGAAGAAAAAAAAAATTACTGCTCAAATGAACTAAATGACTCAACCAAAGATTCGTTCGTTTTGATGAACGAGATTCAAAGAACCAAGTAAAATGATCCGATCGAAAGACGTTCGACGGCACCGGATCGTTTCGGTAGCACAAAGACTACGTTTGATATGATACCACATCGAATTTTCATTTGGTTTCAAAACAATACTTTTCCGGATTGAAAAAGCAAAAAAAAAAAAACAACGCGCAGAAATTCTAGGTTCCGATGAATGTAGTTCGTGGCGCGCTAGTTTACGCTCGGCGCAGATCGATTCATTTTTTATCGCTATTATTTTTAGCTCCGTGTCACTAGTACTCTTGGCATTTTAATTGCACAAGGAAATGTCATCAGCTGTCATCCACGAGCAGCTCGGGCTGTGTGATGTGCCAGCGTCACCCCTGGGCAGAACATGTCTTGTCCATCACAAACAGAATGATAATGGCACTCAAGGGAACAGATGAGAAAGGGTCACAAGCAGATATGGCTTCTTCATCTTTGCCATTCTCGGCACACACACTTCTCAAGAGCAGCATTTATTAAAGCATTTCGGTTACATTCTTCCTTTGAACTGATGTAGTGTGAAATGAGCTGCTGAATAGAGTCATGTTGGAACAGATAATATCCTCTCACTGGTTGTGTATCAGCTGAATTCCAGGCTGCATTTGATCCCAATCAGATTAGCGCAAGCTGCATCAATTAGCAAATGAGCATCATTTCTGAGGTAAAAAGTAACTGCTTAAGATTACCAAACCTGTCAAAATGCCTCAAATGATACATTCATATAACTAGATATTAGTCTTGTGCTACTTAAGACCAGATTTGGACTTGAGACCAGAAATAATTAGACTTAGTCTCTCACTGCGTGATTTCTAACCAACCAGTGCAATGATATAGGATTACATGGTAACGCATGCTAAAAGAATGGCCTATGCTTGACATATTCTATGTACTGTAAGTCATTTTAGTTAAGGAGGAAAAAATAAAACATCTGAGCTGCTGTGTCTTGACATGGACGCAACGTGTCTTGTCCACTGTAATACTCAGTCTCGAGTTAGACCACGTTGGTCTTAAGCCAATTAAGTCAAGAGTCAAGAAAAAGATTAAAGCCAATGTTAAAGTGAATCAAGACTAAGACCATAGCTAATGCAGTACAATTCAAGACTGAGTATAACAGGCAACTATGGCAAGGAAAAACTCCCTTAGATGTTATGAGGAAGAAACCTTGAGAGGAACCAGACTCAAAAAGGGGAACCCATCCTCATTTGGGTGACATCAAGAGTTTGATCATAAATCTTTCAACAAAACAGAACACTGGAGAGTGAGAACTAACATGAGCACTGGAGTGTAAGATTATAAGTAATGTTCTTTCTACAGTCTTATACAGTCATTGTGGTTATAAAACTAGGAGCTACTGAGCTACTCAGACTACATTAGCTATGGTACTGGTCTTGACTCGGTCTCTATTGGATATTGTATTGGTTTTGAAATCAGACACGATTTACTAAGAACTTGGCCTTGACTCTTGGTTTAAGCAATGTCTCCTTTTTTATGGTAGCCTTGATTTGGTCTCATCTAAGGTTGTCTTGAACTTAACACTATCTAGATCTTTTATTAGTAGGGAGCTACTGAATAATTCATAGCAATTAGATGCTTTAAGGTGAACAGCTGAATAATTAGCTACCATAACCATGCCCAACATGCTTTAAATATATGTATATATAAATATTACATTCGTATATGTCCTGTTAATGCCGATATCACCCAAGAAAATTCCAGCGATTACTACCAAACATCAAAATGAGGACAAAATCTGATCTCTCTGACTTTATTCATGGCATGTTGGTCTTCAGATTTTCACACAAAAAACAGTCCACACTGAATAGCGTGACAAAGAAACCTTCAAAAAGCAGCAGTTCTGTGTGTACTACAGTATATGTATACTGTACTGTATGTACGGTTTTGTATGTCCATTCATTATTGAAAAGTTTGCTGTGATTACTCATAAGTACATGATAACACACCAAAAAAAAAAGCTCGTATGAGCAGAAAAGCATCTAAGAATCTATCAAACAGAAGAAGTCCACATTAGGTTGCCCTCCTGCGAGCCAAGACTGATTCCAAAGAACATAATGATTGCCCCTAACCTTAATTTTGTATATTAAGCAGTGTTAATACTAATCATATTTCTTTTGACAAACTCTTTTAAATAAAGTCTACCAATCTTTCTCTCTCTCTCTTTGCCTCTTTCTCTCATTAGAAATGTTTAATGAAAACACGTAATGCTCTACCACAAGTCGAAAAAGACATTCCGGTTCAAATAAAACCTCTAAATGTAGTGCAGAACAGACTGTATATTCTTTTTTCTTTTTTTTTTCCAGAGAACATCATGCTGTGTACTCCATTCAGTAATGAGGTAATGCATTTGTTTAAAACACACACTGCTCTCCAACTCGCCATGAATTTATCCAGCAATATTACAAGCCAGTAGAACCACTTAGAAAAAAAAAATAATAATAATCCACTTCTGATTCCAGACTCTTTTTTTTTTTTTTTTTCCTTAATGCACAACCCCCTTCCTTTTCCTTAACAACCATTTTCAATTAATCCCTGTGCATAATGCATAGCTACATTGCACAATCCAATGAATTGTTATGGGTTTTTCGGCTGGCACCGGGACTCTATTAATGATTATAAATAGGAGATATACCACTTAAGAAGAATTCATTGCATGACGAAACATTTCCTGTAGTATGATGCCGGATGGAGTTTATTTTCTTCTATTTTTTCCTTTCCTTTTTCAATTTTTGCTCAGCCCTAACCCCTAAAATAGGTCCTTTGGTGAGCTCACAAAAGGACAGTTTTTTATCTTGGTTATAAATGGCATGGATTTGCACTTCATGAATGTTGAAATGAACAGAAAAAAAAAAGGAAGACTAAGTAAGAGTGATTAAATGCTACATGCGAATTTGTAGTTAAGGAATGGAAATGAAACATTTCTGGATAGAGAACAGAAACAGAGACGGTATGAGAGAAAGAAAAGTGAGGTATGGTACAGACGAGAGTCCTTTTTTCCCCTCGGGCCGTTCGAGATGCCTTCTTTCTCTCCTTGTCGATCCCCTCATTATTTCTTGCTCTCTCTCTCCACGGCTTCAACGTTTTCCTCCTGACCGTTGTGCACCACGCCTGCCGAGCGAGCTGTCTGTTGCCTGCAGTTATGCTATCGCACGCTAACTAAACGAATTCTTCGCTGCCTTAAAGGACGGCCATTGTGTAACTCTGGGAACTTTTCCTATATACTCAACCGGCTGAGGTATGACGTGAGTAATTCGGCTTGCAGCCCAGAGTGAAGTTAAAGTTCTGTTATTACCAGAAATGGCATTTGGTAAAAGATTCGAAAAAGAAACTCTGGAGGTTGGAGAATTCACACGCCAAACTCAGAACTCGCCTCCGGCCATCAGACGCTGTGAACGGACGTGACATTTAAGCCACCGAGATTCACACGGACTGGATTCGTTCCTTCCTCAATCTCCCGTGCATGGTTTTTATATGCAGGTTTGATTCGATGAAGTCGTGACTTGCTTTGAATACGACCAGGGCGTATAATGCGAAAGGATATTTATTAATACCTATATTAGGCAGCGAGATTGTAAAGGTATACTTGCATCGAATAGGGTTAAGATCCACTTATTTTTTATCCCAGTAACCTGCCAGGTGCACAGTCTGTAACGTGGACTCTAAAATTTTATTACATAGAATATTAAACCCATTATTTATTGTCATAATGCCAGCTGCTGTGGGACAGCTTTAGGTCTACTTTCTAGACATTGAATATCTCAAAATCTCAGTTTCATTGTCTGGCAGATCCAATTGTTGTATACTTTGTGGTAGAAAACATTTACTGCATTTTTTTTTTGTTTTCCCCCCAAGGGCACTTGTTATTTTGAGGCTCAAAAAACAATGTTCTTGTATTGACCGGAGGTGTGACAGTGAAATGTGACACCACATGACTGACACTCTACAGACGCTAGAGGAATATGCAATTCACAACATGTCCTTCCATCATACCCTAAGAGTTATTTTTATAGAACGCAGAAAATTATTTTTTTTGATTTCGCTTGTTGGGTCAGGTAGTCGGGACGATGTGACCAAAATTGGATTGAGAAATTTAGGCATTCTGGGTTTGGGATGGAGACCTCAAAGGAACAAAAAGCATTGTGTTGAAATTCATTTTTTGAAAATTTTCAACTGTCGGGACGGAGCAAGCCACCAGAAAATGACTTCGAGAAAGAAATAAAAATGGGTCATTTTCTGAGCGCATTATGGCGGGAATAATGGTTTCACAGTAGCTTGTGGTTTGGCGTAATCATGACAAAAAACATTATTTGAAAGGAAAATGTGAATGAAGGTTCTTCTAATAAATAACACCATTTGGAATATTAGATAGATTGGATATTGTCAAGGAAGCAGATGCCAGGAACCAAGAATCAATACCTGGAAAATGAAATGGAAAAATCTAAAAACAACTATAAAAAAAGAAAAGAAAAAGAAATGAGTTCTGTGAAAAATGAGGCTTAAATACAGGTGCAAATTATCCATGAATGAGAAACAGGTGTGGGAACATGTTTCAGTGGGTTGCAGTGGCTGATGGGGAACATAGTTTGTGTACATAATTCTTGACAGATAGACCTTACGTAATTATATTAACAGTGTATATTAAGGTACCAAATTTTAATTACTGGCAAAATTACTACGCAGTAATGGAGTCATTTTTATTCACATTTTTAGCTCAGCATATTGGGACAACATCCATGCCAGGTTGGTCCATATAGGACTTCATTCTAATATTGACCCAAGCTTGGGTTATTTTTAAACAAGGAATATTGTCAGTAAAAAGAACAAACGTTGACATTATGGATTCCTATAATGCTCACCAGTAATAAAATTGCATGAGAAGTGTTTTAAATGAGACTGAGGAATGAGAAGATATTCTTGGGGTTGTGGAGTTCCAAAATCTGTAACACCACAACCACAAGCTGTTTAAAAGAGACACATGGTTGAAATTTTTGCAAAAGGCAACCCACAAAATAGCACCTGGAACTGCAAATGATTTATAGAATTTGTGGTTTAATGAGGAAAAAAAATAAATCAAACGAACACAGGAAAATATGAACATTTCAGATTCCAGAGTCAAATAAAGTGTGAAATATTGGGAATATTGATATTGAGCATTGTGATAAATATCATTTCTTAAATATTTCTAATTGGTGGAGGCCGGCAGAGATGGTTGTTCTTCTGGAAGGTTCTCCTTTCTCCACTGAGAAATGCTGGAGCTCTTTCAGAGTGACCATCGGGTTCTTGATCACCTTCCTAACTAAGGCCCTTCTCCCCGAATTGCTCAGTTTGGAAGAGTCCTGGTGGTTCCAAACGTCTTCCATTTACGGATGATTGAGGCCACTGTGCTCATTGGGATCTTAAATGCTGCAGAAATGTATCTATCCCTTTTCCCAGATCTGTGCCTCAAGACAATCCAGTCTCTGAGGTCTACAGACAATTCCTCCAACTTCCTTGCTTGGTTTGTGCTCTGACATGCACCTTTAACTGTGGGACCTTCTATAGACCGGTGTGTGCCTTTTAAATCATGTTCAATCAACTGAATTTACCACAGGTGGACTCCAATCAAGTTGTAGAAACATCTCAAGGATGATCAGTGAAAACAGGATGCACCTGAGCTCAATTTTTAGTGTCATGGAGAAAGCTGTGAATACTTTTAATAATGTTCATTTTCTTTTTTTTTTTTTTATTGTATTTTTTAATAAATTAATTTTTTTTTTTGTATTTTAAGAAATTTGATTTGAAACAAAATTCTTTCGCGTTGTCATTATGGGGTATTGTTTGTTGAATTTTGTGGAAAATAGTAAGGCTGTAAACATGAAATGGGGAAAAAGTGAAGCGCAGTGAATACTTTCCGGATGCAATTATGTGTTCCAAAGAAAGTTTAGTTGATATGATTGTGTATTTTTATATTCTTATATATTTTATATACATACATACATATATATATATATATATATATATATATACACATACATATATATATATACATATATATATATATATATATATATATATATATATATATATAGGGATGTGCATCTCCGTTACTGAGGCCGATATGATTTGCATAGCCAACGATATGATACATAAGAAGCAGCTACAGATGCGACGCGATACAATTCACCCGTTACGATGCAGTGTGATCCGATTTCTATTTCCTTCAACACAATGCGACTCAACACAATACGATACAATGGGAAAAATATGAAGCTATAAAACTCGATATGGTACAGATAGCTCGCTTTTAATTTTTTGCTTCAGACAGAGAGCAAATCATGAATTTAATCATGCCTTTAGTCTTCTAACGCATGGCCCTTTCACAAACAGGCATTTGTAATGCAAAAAAAAAAGAAAAAAAGATGAAAAAAATATCCAGTAATATTTTTCCTGTTGTGTCTCCAGGAAGATGCAGCTCTACCTCTGCCATGTTAATCTGTATTCTATGTGACTCTCAGGACACGCCTCCGTCTCCGTAGTGTTGTGATACGTCATATTCACGTAGCAGCAGCGGTGCTATCTATCAAAATCTAGCAAATACTGGTCACAAATTATTGCTTGCTTTTTAAATAAAAGTATAGCACATCTACTAATAATTATATATAAATAATGTTTTACTGATGCAAATATGGTATATATACACACTCAAACACAGTGGGAGAAATTATTATTTGATCCCTTTACAAGGAAATGAACATTCTAGAATTTTTATAGTAGGTTTATTTTAACAGAGAAAGAAAGAATATAAACCCCCCCCCCAAAAAAACATTAAAGAAAGGTTATAAATTAATTTGTATTTGATCGAGCGGCATAAGTATTTGATCCCATACCAAATTAGCACAAATTCTGACTCCCACAGACTCAAATTAGTCCTGTACTTTTAGGAAAGAACCCCTAATATCAACTCATTATGTGTATAAAAGACACCAGTCACAGAATCAACCTGTTCCATTCAAACCTCTCCACCACCATGGAAAAGACCAAAAAGCTGTTGAAGGACATCAGAGACGAGATTGTAGACCTGCACAAGGTTGGAATGGGTTTTTTTGTAAGGGGGTAACAAAATCAGCAGAGGATCAAATACCCCCTAGTGTATTAAACTACATCCATGTTAAGCCAGGAATAGAATATTTGGTGCGAAATTTCCTTGAAAAAGTAAAAAAAAAAAGAGGTCAAAAAGTTTCCCTTCAGTGATACTTTGTACAGAATTTTCTGAATACAAATCCTCGCCAAACATTAGTCTGATTCTGACTTAATCCGTCGATCATTTTAATGACCTGTCTGTGTGTGTCTCAGTGCCACCCATCCGGCGTGCCAGTCCGTGGCTCACTCCTTTGAGCTGATTTACACTGCAAAATGGCTTTTCACACGGCACGTCAGTCTGAGTGACAGTCGCATGGACCTGTTTTTAGAGGTGTCATTGTTACCGCTTGACTTTTTTCATATACATTTTTTTGAAAGGGTGGGGAGGGGTGATGGGGGGGGGGGGTCAATGTCCAAAATGTATTAGCTGTTCTTATCCTAAGGAAAATAAGCAAAGTGAAGTAAATATACCCATCATACAGTATGCATTTGTGCTCGTATGCCTGTAGTTCCTGTCTCATGTCTTGCCGTTTTATTATGTTGTTCCTGTAGACCAGGTTCCACCACCTAGCTGGCAAAGTAGAGAAGAATGTGTGGTACAGGGATGCTGGTCCATTTGTGGGTGAGCATCAGAATGTTTGATCTGATTTAGAAGCTACAGGAAGCCAGTGAAGGGAACGTAGCAGTGCGGTGGTGTGGGAGAAGCTGGGAAGGTTAATAAGTCTTTAGAGTGTGAATGTCTATAATAATAATAATAATAATAATAATAGTAATAATAATAATAATATGAACAAACCCTGTGTAATCCTATAAATCTTTTCAACTCATATAGGCTATTAGCAACATCTATATTTTGCTAATAGACTCTTATTTTTAGATCAAACCTAGCAAGAAATACCAGACGTTTGTGCTAAATATACCCAAATGCTAATGTTATAGGTTATGTCAATAGATTATGTCTGGAATGTCAATAGAACTAGCATATTCCCTCCCAAAACATTCAGTTCAGTTCAGTTTAACACCAAATCCACTAACAATATAAATGTTCCCCTATAAATCTATTAATTCCAAACGAAATGCTAAAATTATAACTAGCTAGCTTAGCGGTACCGTCTTGGAAAACTATATATAATGAGTTGATCTATTTATTTCTTTTTGTATATTGTCTTTGGTAGAAGATTGAATCTGTATTGATATTGAAAGATATTTGATCATCAAGGTCATGTCAAGGTGGTGGAGGTGAATAATGTTTTTGAAGGGGAGTGGTGGGTATACAGGGGGAACGGATCCAACATTAGATGTAACTCTAGACCCTACACAGATGGGGCAGTAGATGTATCTATTGTTAGCTGTTGTAAAGTGAGTGACATGTTTGCGTAATTTGATTTGCCTCGAGTCGTCCTCCGTGAACCGAAGCCATGTAAGGTTATAGCCTGATCTGAACACTGTGTGTAAAATGATACGATGATGCACTGAAATCATGCCAGATGTGATGTTGCTTCAAAAACATTTGGGAGTTCGAAAATAATCAATAAATAATAAGCTAGTGGGCTACATGGAGTGAAAAAAGAGCATTACGAACCAGCAATAGAGAACTGAAACGAATGTTTAGGACCAGAGATGACCAGATATAGACGTATGCCTTCACTGTTATTGTCTACATCATCTCCAGCAGAAGCATCAGTATTAACCTCATAAAACGACTCCGGGTTTTCCGTGCCTTTTTTCTGCGCATTACATTTTTCCTGGGGATTTTTAAATTGAGGCAAATTGTATATTTTTGTGCAAATGGTACAGGAAAGAAAACCAGATTATTTTTTTTTTTTAACAAAAGTCCGTCTTGTAAAATGTCCTTGTAAACGTATCGGCCTGTATTAAATTAACAAATATATTTGAGCTTGTGCAGTTTGCTACAGATGCGGTTTGCGAGCTCTGACTAGCGCAATCGAAATCAAAGGATGTGAAAATGCCGATGCTGTTGTACGCCTGCTAGATGGACCCGGCGTCACCAACTCGGAATCTGATTGGTTAAAGGCTCAAACACTGTTGATTTTGGATGCCTTTAGCCAGATGTCATGGCTGAAATATGATTGGATGGAAACTCCAACCTAAACACTCCTGGATGCAGTGCAACTGATAGAAATGCTAGAAAAAGAAAAGAGACTATTGGGAATAATTAAGGACAATTCAAATAAATCACTTTAATTTGTACTGTCAATATCTGCCATACTCCTTCATATATATATATACATATAGTTTCAAATATTTCTATAGTTTATACTCTTCATTTATCTACTTTTATTTAAAAAAAAAAAAAGTTTTATCATATAAAGAATTTCACTGCATTTAGTATTCTATGTTTGTGTATGTGATGAATACAATTTGAATTTGAATTAATTTGCATGCATATTTATTTTTGTTTATCAGTGATTCGGATAGTGAAGGCCTGACTGCCTGCTACTGATCTAATCAGGTCAAATTGGGCACTGAGAAATGTCTCAGGATTCTGGGCCTTGATGAGCTTTGGGCTCTTCCCAGTTATGGAGCCCAGGCTCAAGCTTTTCCCATGACCCATTAGATAATGATGGCTGCTTTTCTCGTTCAAGAAACGTCGCTCTAATAACATCCACACCGTTAAGTGAGGACTCCTATGGAAAGCAAACTTAAACTGGGAACTGCAACAGAAGGAAAGCAGGAAATTGAGAATTAGGGTAGATGAACCACATAGATATAGGGTAGGGGCTGAAAAGGAAGAAAGCATGGCATGTATGTACTGTAAGATAAGAACTATTTTAGGTTGATGTACTCACTAAGATTTATTCACCCAGTCAGATCAGATTTTTTTCCAAGCTGATGTTTTTGTCAAGCTTCTAATCTGCATCTGTCTGATTTTATGCAATGATCTGCTGCCACTTGATTATATAATTATATGAACGAAATACAGGTAACAGCAAACAAAGTGGCTAGTAAGTGTTTAAAGCACAGGATGTGTCAAAATAGATGAATGTGACAATAAATAAGCAGGAAATATACGAATAAAAAAACAGACTTAATGGATGGACACCTGACCATAAGATTCCTATGTGCATTTGAATCCGCTTATTCCACATTTAATCCCCATTTTTGGTTAATATATCCTCTACTCTTCTGGGAAGATGTTTCAGATCTGTTCTAGATCAGATGTACTGATGTAAGGTGAGGTGAGGTGAGGAAGCCTGGGATGTAATCATTTCATTATATTCTAAAGGAGTTCAGAACTCCGAGATCTTTCCCTCCAACCCAGTTGAAGCATCTCATCATGGAGCTGGATTTGTGTAGCACAGTAACAGGTTTGGGTCTCAGTTCAAGTAAAGGAACCGAATCCTAACTGGTTTTTTCGGAGAAGCAAACTGGCTGGAAAAGTCCAATACGTTTGCTACATCACGCTAATATTATATCCGAGCTATGATTTCATTAAGGCGGCGTTTTGGCTGTGCTACATCGATGCTCGAATTTTCCTGGTTCCACGTTTCCTCCTCGTCTGTCTCGAAGGTCGTGACCTCAGGAGAACGCACCTTTGATGAAAGGCTTTTGGAAATGAATGCACCCAACACGAAGGCCTCCCATTCAAAGCATATTAATAACAATAATGATAATGTTAATAATGGAGGCTATATTAAATGGCCCTAGAGGAGCAGCGTTGTTTGATTGTCTTTAATGAATTCTGCGCTACACGGGCTTTGTTCCAGCTAATGAAGAGAGGGGTGGGGGATTGAGGGGGGGCAGCAGCTGCAGAGCAGCAAAAACGTGAGATTAATAGATCGAATTGAACTCCATCGCCGCTGAAGTAATGAGCTGTCACTTTTCTGTTACAGAAGCCATGAGTGAGTTTTTCGGTTTTTTTTTGCTTCTTCTGCCCGGTCAAAGACAGAAAAAGAGACAACGAAGACGGAAAGGAGAGTGGGGAACCAAAAAACATGAGTGCAAGTCCTTTTTTTTGTGTGGGTGGGGAACTCGTCAGATCAGATGCTGACCCAATGAAGTCCAGATTCGTGTTGACTGAGTGTTTAACCTCAGTGCACTTCAACACAACCTTGACTATTGCATTAAACATAGGGAGGATTCCTTATCTAAAATACATGAGAACATTAAAGGAATGTGGGGAGAGAAAGATCTGACACGATTTATCTTGGTTTCGTTTTTTTGTTTGGTTTTTTTCATTTTGTAACAGGGGTGTTTAAACTTTTAACACCCACTACATTTCCGTATTAGACCTAAAGTTGCTTTAGTATGGTTCCAGGGAAGATGAGAAGAGATAAGATTCATGCAGTGGCGAGCCATCAGGGCCAGCCAGGCCTTCTGTGTTGGCTTAAGCTCTATCAGAATCATTGGCTTACTTTTAAATATTTTTTGGTTCATGGATATGTATTAAATTATTCCCAATAGTCTATTTTCATTTCATAGCGTTTCTCTGGAGTTTCCATCCAATCTGTTTTTATCCGCCACATTACATGTTGCTGGGGATTTTTTTAGCATGAACTCCATGTTGCAAAAAGCTGTCGCTTTAACCAATGAGATTGTGATTTGGCCACTCCGAAGGCCTATTAAAAGGCATTTTCACAACCTTTGTCAGAGTGCACACTAGTCAGAGCTCGCAACCCACATCTGTAGCAAACTGCACAAGCTCAGATATATCCGTGTGAATTCAATTATACATTTTCTTTTTCCAAAAAGGCTGTCAGAGGAGAAGAAATTGATTTGGATGCAGAACGCTTACAAGGACATTTACAAGACGGACTTTTCCAAGAAAAGTTGGACACCGTAACGAAAGGTCGGCCAAAACGGTTCAAAACCGTTGTTAAGCTTTTTCATGAACCATTTATACTTTTGTGTTTACTTTCCTGTCGAATTTGGACCAAAACTCACAATTGGCTTTCATTTGAAATCACCAGGAAAACTGTAATGCACAAAAAAAATATGCATGGAAAACACAAGGTCATTTTATGAGGTTAAAATCGATGCTTCTGCTAGAGATGATGTATCTGGATGGTGCAGCTGTGGCTACAGTCTACAGGCTACAGGAGACTTGTTGAATTGTGTTCACTGGGTTTCTTGCTTTAGTGATGCCGTTTTTCTCGCCGTATGAGATTCTGTGATGCAGCGCTCTGTTATACTGCGTTTCTCTAGAATATTGATGGTTTCTGTAACCGTGGCGTCATATTAAGAGGGGATTGACTTATGTAGGACACCACTGAAGGCATAGGTTTGAGATGCACCACCCACTACTGAATTCATAAAAAAATATATATACAAGATTTTCTTTTTTCATGTTAACGAGTGCTCTCAATTTTTCCTTTTGAATTCCTTGTTAAAAAAAAATATTTATAAAAAAAGTACCCAGAGGAAAATATTACAATAAGACATAGGAACAAGGAGTATAACTTGGAACTATGGAAAAAGGATCATGACCACAACCCTAGGGGGCAAGCTTGAGACAATCTGTGAGGAGAAAAACGTCACTTCAATGCGAGGGCTATACAAGTCATGTGACTTGATCCGAGGCCTATTCCTGTAGCCCTAGGCAAAAAAAATGTTTGCACTTCCTGCATATGTCACATATGGGCTGGTTACCACTTTTCATTTGTATCACGTTGGACCAGCTGTAAGTGGAACTCTAAGTAAAGCAAAATTTAGGCTAGCCCGGTATTAACAAAAGGCTTGACTCACCAAGGTTGACTACCTTGCTTTCAAGAATAGACCTAAAAATGAATACTACGGTCAAACCATAACTGGGGCTCTGTAATAAAAGGCTCTGCCCCCTGCTGTACTGTTCATTATTCTAGGTACCAACAAAAAGCCTGCACCTTTAATCAAATATAAGCCTGTACCCTTTGATTAAAAGCCTTTTTTTTTTTACTGGCAGACCATAAAAGACCAATAGATATTGTCGTGCATATCCAGTCATTGCTGCGTTGGACATTAGTGGTATTTTGATTTTAATTACATTTTAGTTTAATAGCGCTTTTAACAATGGGGCTTGCTTTATAGAAACAAATCGATTAAGAATGTGTTTAATTCCTAAACTATTCCTATAAGTCTGCCACTAATGAGCAAACCAGAGGCAAGTGTGGCAAGGAAAATCCCTGAGGTTATATTAGGAAGTAACCTTGAAGGGAACCTGTCTGGGTGACCCTGGATATACATTTTATAATCAGTGCAATAAGTAGGAGCAGTGCATTGTGGATAATATTTGGCGAACTCCAGTGCAGTAGTAGAACTACGGGGTCTGTAATGGTTTTAAGAAGGTTTACAGTACACAAAAAAAAAAAATGCAATTATGGTCTCTGGTAAGACAGTAAGAGTCCATCTGAAGGGAAAGCCAGAAGGTAAGATAGATATGAGGGCATTCTAAGAAATGCCAACATTCTCTTTGGCCATGTATTTTTCAGATATGTGCCCTTACCTATAAGAAAGCCTATTAAAATATATAATTTAGGACGTAATTTGCCTGTATAATGCTACGGACATGTCTTTCACCAGGAATCTGCTTCAATTTGCACTGCGGAAATTCACCTGTAGTATCAGACGTCCTATTCAGCTGCTTCTCTCTAGCAAATCCAGTCACTTGTCTTGCCCAAATTCTGAGGTAAATTTCCAGGCTCAATTGCAAAACTAATAAAAGCTGAACAAGTGCAATAGTAATTACCCATAAAAAGATCAGACCCTAAACATAAAAATATACAATTTGAAATCCAATTTGAAATTGAGCTCCTTAAACACTAAAAGCATTAAAAATAAATCTACTCTCCCCAGTCATCTTGTCAGAATGCGTGGTAATTTGTGTAAAACCTGACCGATCTAAGAACTGCGTCGGTATCTGTAAATGTCTTCACGATGGCTTCTGACCTGCTAATGCAACAAGATGAGCAGAGCTGTCGAGGCAGCCTTTGGTGTCTTTCATTCCATTTAAAGTGATGTTGGCTATGTATAAAACATTTTTCCCTGTACAAAACTAAACAATCTTTGTCAATATTGTATTCCGTACTCCTTTTTTGTTCGTACTTCCAAACAGCGGAATGGTGCGCACGTGTCTGAAACTGGAAAATTGCTAAAGACTTCAAAAAAGTCCATTTTAGATCCAAAGAAAAAGAAGTCATTTTAGCGGACGAATAGACTCACAACCTCAATGCTCCACCTTAGAGTAACTCATTAGTGACCTTCTTGTCCTCGATTTTGTTAGACAACCTCAGTGTTCTCCGTAACTGATCTAAAATGAAGGGCCAGATATGATGTACTGTACACAGGTGCCTTGGGCTCCAAAGAACTAAAGAAGCATACAGAGGAATGACCCCATTTCTCACAACTTTCAAGCTTCATGGTTGTGAAAGAAGGGGTTCACAGGTGTGTTTGCAGGTTGATGTGGGACTAGAAAAAGCAAAATTACTTTGTCTCTGTTTTGTTTTCTTTCTTTTTTTCCATTCTTTTTTAGAACTTTTTTTTATATACAATTAGATTTTGCTAAGTCTACGCATATGCTAATTTATATATTCGAATTTCTTTCAGCAGCGTATTATAAAATAGACATAAAGAAGTTCCGAAAATAGATATAGATCTGTAAAAATAGATCTGAAAATGAACTTCCAGAGATGACATTGTAAAGAAACCTCTGAGGAACAACATTCAGAAGAGAACCTGCTGTCATCCTCGTAACATCAGATGTGATTGATCTAGATAACCTTTTGTTGTTTTTTATATTCCATTTCAGTTTGAACAATTTTCACAATGGAGTTATACACTGTTTGCTAGCTTTTAAGATGGAAATTAATATTAAGGTTAAGCTAAAACTAGGGCATTTTAATCAAATGTGCCACCTACTGTAGTTTTCATTATTCTAGGTACCAACAAAAAGCCTGCACCTTTTGATTAAAAAGCTTTTAGTTTTACTGGCAGAGCATAAAAGACTATTAGTTTGCTCAGATATTGTGGTGCAAGTCCATTCATTGCTTCATAGGTCATTAGTGGTATTTATATTTCAATTCAATTTTAGTTATATAGTGCTTTATTTCTTGCTTTAAGGAAACAAATAGAATATGAATATAAATGTTCAATCTTAGAATAAGTCCTGAAATATCCCTATACGTCTTTCACTAATAAGTAATTCGTTTTCATTCATTCATTCATTCATTCATTCATTCATCCCAGTATTGTGTCTTACTAATGAGAAAGCAGTTGTCAATAAAAAAGTTCATTATGATAATGACCATGGCAGTTATTCATACTATAATAATTATACACACTATATTATACTGTATTTGTACTATATTCACTATTGTAATTCTAATAATTTTTAATATGATATATATATATATATATATATATATATATATATATATAATATAAATAGTCTTGATTCCACCTCGTATGCAGGTGCAGATTATAGAGTATTATTACGAGCTAGCAAAACAGAAGATGTAAACTGTGGTTCCAAAGCAAAGAACATACAGACTATGGGCAATAATGTGGCACACGTGACAATACACAACCATTATAATTTATACCAGATGCTAAAATACTAGAACTATATATAATGGTGCTAATCAAGGTGCTTGTCTCAAGCACTTTCACCAGTAATGAAGCACTGGGGTTGATAGGTAATGTATTTCTGCAGCTTTTTGGTAGACTGTACAGCATTTCTCGGTTTTATTTTACATTTCCGATGGAAAGATCTCCACAAATGGCTCACCATATCCCCACTTGATCTGAACCACTATGGAACACCAGGTGAAATTCTTTTCTTCAGAAAAGCTTTAGCTAGTTATGCACATTTACACATTTCGAAGAGCATCATTTTATATGCAAAGAAAATGGTAAAACGTTTAGGAGTCAGGCACCCAGTATAGAGAGCATGCTTTCTACTTTCCTTATCGATTATGACAGCGGACCGATGATGTCACCGCTAAAAGTGCGGACTAAACTTTAAACACGTAACCATCGACGGCTTTTGTTTATTATCAAAAGTAATTTACTGACATCAGAGAACATGGCATTCATTTACACAATGAAGCATTTACGAGACTTGATCAAGGCCCCTGCTTGGCCCTGCAGGAAGCTCATATGGTTTCAACTTGACCCATTTTAGTGTGAACCTGACGATCAATTTCAGTATGGATTTACAGCAAGGTTATTATAATAAAGCCTGCCTATCACGGACCGAAGTATTTCCGCTAATAAATTCTCAAATGTGTCAAACATGCTGCTAATGATAAATGAAGCAATTACACAAGCTTGAAAATCCAACCGAAAAAAAAAACGTTCCAAGTTTATGTAATCAAAGCTCCCTGGATTTCTTGATTGCAACTCAAACAAACTAAACAAGATGTGACTTTATTCTGCAGCCACTTGGACATCTGTTCGTAAGCTAACTACAGGCAGGGAATATGGTACTTCGTGTGTTGCCCCAATTTGTCACCAAACATCCAATTAACATGGGCAGAGGAGATTAGCGTCTTCAGCACTGAGGGGATTTATTGAGCAACTGTTAATTGCAATTTGGCAGGACTCAAACGTGGATTTGTCATTCTGAGCTTTTCGGATTTTTCTAGCAGCAGGCAGTATAAGTTAATATGGACACCTGGATATCATAAAAAAAAAAAGTCCAGAAGTAGTCCGAAAACACCTGTGCTTGAAGAATTCTTTAGTCTACGGGTTGTACTGTGGTTGTTTGTGTTACTTTATTGCTCTACTTGAACTCTCCATTGTTTTGGTTAGCCTATCTGACATATAATTTGTTATGTCTCATTTCGTTTTATTTTTCCTCATAGGCAGTACAGTACACAGGGTTTTTTGTTTTGTTTTTCCCCTCAGGCCTGGCTAACCTTAATACAACACAATGCATGATCTGTGCTTGTCCTTTGCAGCTATTTCTGGGAAAGCTTTAGTTGTTGCAGCTTCAGTTGCTCTATAAAAGCAACATGAATCGATGTTTTCGCATCTTACGGGCAACTTACAAGTCCTTTTTCAACTTTATTGTATCACAAAATGTATCTGTCCAGATAAATATAGCGTGTTCGTCTGTTTCAATTCTTTTTTCTACTACTATGAAGCAGTACATGAAAGTATGATTGGAAGTGCAAGTCTCACCCTCTTTCGATGGATACAATTTACTAACACTGTCATATGGACATTTAGCAATCTAGCAAGCCAAATTTGGTTAAAGGAATTTTTACATTTGCAATTTGTTTTACAAAAAAAAATTGAAGAAAAATTGATTATCTCAAAATGGCAATTTTATCTTTATCAAGATATCACACATCATATCAATCAGCCCATGGAAGTTTGTGAATATTAATCGATTAAACTGTCAGAAATTGGGAGCCAAACATCATTGTCATGAAAAAAACAAAACAAAATAAAAGATATATAAATTGTGTGCGTAAATCAGATTGACGATATGGGAATATATGGGAAAAAAATAAATTCTCATTTTGTAAAGCAAATAAAATTTATAAAAAGGTCCCGCTATGTCAAAATGTCTTCATAAGCAACTAGCATTACTAAATGGCATACACAAAAGACGTCCTTGTCGTTGATCTACTAAACCTTGGTCATTTAACGGTCTGAAATTTTACTTTGACCAAACAAATATACAATTGTACAGAGGACCTTTATATTGATTGAAAATTTTGAAAAAATCTTGATCTTGAAATCCCACCTTTAGTTTCACCAAGACATACATTTTATTGGCCCATGCAAGCTCTTGAATTTTATCTGTTACTGTTCATTGTCAGAATTAACGAGTCAAAAAATCAATCAAAAGACATGACTTAAATAAATAAATAAATAAATAAATAAATAAATAAATCGGTCAGCATTATCTGACATATTGGAAAATATAGAAAATAATTCTTTTTTGTAAACAAATTACAATTGTAAAGTTCTGACTTGCAAACATCTCGATAAGCAACTAGCATAACTAAATAAAATACAGTGTCAAAAGTCTAAAAAATACCTAGTTTCGAGCTTTTGTTGCACTATAAAAGCAACATGAATCGATGTTTTCGTAGCTGACAGGCAACTTACAATTCCTTTTTATTATATCACAAACCCCATCTATCCAGTGTGTTGGTTTCAATTTGTTTTTCTAAGCCACTATGAAGCAATAAAGTTTGTATGATTAGAACAGCCTTTTTAGAGTTTGACAAATTTCTATGCCACGTCTATTGTGTTATTCTTTTAGTCTCATTATTCCAATGGATAAAATGTACGCTTCTAACACAGTCACATCGACATTTATCAATCCAGCCAAGATATCATATCAATTGGCCCATGCAATTACTTGAATATTAATGTATCACACGGTCAGAGTTTGTGAGCCAAAGTTCAATATCATGACAAAAAAATAAAAATACTATGGAGTTTCTAGGGTATGTGTAAATCAGATGGAATCAATTTGTGAATATATGGAAAAAAAATTATTCTCATTTTGTGAAGCAAATTACATTTGTAAAGGTCCTGCTTTGTAAAGATTTTGTACAAACATGTAGATAAACAACTAGCGTAACTAAATGACAGAGTGCCTGTTGAAAGTGTGGAAAAACCTTATGATTTTTGAAATTCATGCAAGTTCACTTTGTTGACGTGCAACAAACTGTGTCATTTAATTGCATGAACAAAAATATATAATTGTACAGATTTTCAACTTTATTTCCATAGAAAAATCCTTTCTTGTAGCAGGAATAACAGCTTTACCCACTTTTGCCATATTAATATAATGTAATAGATCAGAATTTTCTTTTCCTGATTTGTGTTCAAAAACGTAAAGCCTGGGACTATTTGTGAAAAAAAAAAAAAATTGGGACAGATGGTCTCAAAGTAACTGTCGCTAATATATCACGAATCGCCCAGAAGTCAATTAATAACAGTGGATAACTTGATTAAAGCGGTTTTATTTATACTTAAATTTAAATTGTACTTCCAAATCACGTAAAACGCAACTGTGTATCCGGTAATGAAAGCATTAAAGAAGCATTAAAAATCATTTAGTAGTACTTTAAAAAGTAGTTTTGATTTTCTCTGCTTCAGCACTGGTTAATTGCATGTTGTGTTTTAATAGTGATTATGTCTTGATTATTCCAGGAGTAGAAACTGTTCTTTCATCCAGGATATCACACACTTTTTGTTTTATTATGGAGCGTTAAATACACAGGCTTAACATCTTATTTTAAGTAAGTTGTGGCAGATGGAACGGATAATATAATAAAGAGATTTTACATATAGGAGTCAGTGTATAATGTAAAAAGCTTGTACAAAAAAAAAACAAGGCTTTAAAAAAAGATTTATTCAGTTACTCAGAAACTCCCTGGAACTTCACCAAAGGCAATTAAACGCAAGCCGAAACATCCCCGGTGTTGTTCTTGTAGCTCATTAACATGTTGTGGCTGTAGGTGACTTTTCATAACCCTGCGTTTCATTTAGCAGCTGGAAGAGAGGTTTGAGGAGAAGGCACCAGATTGTGGCCAAAACAATTACCTCTGCTGGGGAAACAAACAGCAGAATAAAACAGGAATGTCAAACTCGTTCTCATCTCGTCGTCACACTCCGATGTGACAACTAATAATGTGACGAATCAAAAAAAGGAAAAGAATTTTCAAAAAGGCATTGCATTCGAAAAGTTCGAGTAAACCATAAATCAGTTAGACAATATTATAATGTTAAAACCATACATTATTCACACATTCACACTAAGGAATATTATGCCTGCCTTAAATCAGATTATTCTGCATATATAGTAGATGGAAATATCTGATCATTTATGTTTTTAAAAACACATTCATGCTTATGTTGCTTCTAAATACTGAAAGAAAAAGTTCTGTGGACAAATTAGTCCAAATTGGACATTTTGTCTAGAACAGAAAAACCTCTCACAAGACTGTCTCACCCCCACAGTCAAACATGGAGGTGGAAGCTTAATGGTTTGGGGTTGTTTTGGAGCAGGGAAGTTTGGAGACTTATTCCAGGTGACAGGAATCCTGAACCAACATGGCTCTCATTCCCTACTTTATCACAACTCCATGAAATATATATACATATACATATACACACACACTATATTATATATTATATAAATAAAAAAATACCTCCAACCAATCACATGCTCCCAGGACTAATGATTATATATACACCTCC
>JAAIIK010000092.1:948917-977586 GCA_014706435.1 Silurus glanis | reverse complement strand
AGATAGATAGATAGATAGATAGATAGATAGATAGATAGATAGATAGACAGACAGAGACAGACAGACAGATGTTAAGACAATTAGAACTAAGTTGTTGTTGCACATGCATCATTGCCTGTATATTTGCATATTTTCAAATCTTTCAAAAAGATTTATGCATCATAACAAACAACAGTATTTTGCAATTAAAATAAAAATAAAAATTACAACTTAAGTTGTCTATTATTTTAATATATTTGCTGTCAGGTGGACAAATCTACATTTACATGAACAAAAACTTTAAGTTTAATAGAACTTTAATGTAATAATTATATTTTTTTTACAAATTAAATTTTTATTAAATATTTTATCTTTGATGCTTTTACCAATGTTTTTTTTACACTTTTTTGTGATTTGACATTAATTAGCGCACCCCCTGCAGTACGCCCACGGTTCCCCTAGGGGTTGCGCACCCCTGGTTGAAGACCGGTGCGCTATAGCAATTTGTAATTATGTAATTTATATACACAGACACACCAAAGTGTATTTCTGAACCATTCCAATACTCCAAATGGGCAAATGAATTACACCCGAATTCAGTATGGCCACACTGGGAGGCAGCACAAGGAATTATCCTTCCCGCTGTCAGGCTTCTGTTATATTTTCTGCCATCTTTTTGGCATGTGACTTATAAGCTATATATTTCTTGCCTTCTGTGTCTCTTGCCTTGCTCCCATAGTTCATTATCATGGTTCTTTACACAGGTTTCATTTGTTTTGGTTTTTGTTGGTCCTCTTCACTATAAATTATCCACGCCAGCATCCGCATCCACTACCTACTCATGACTTATGGCCTTGTACACCACACAGAGACTCGAAAATTGCAACTGAGGATGTATCGCTTTAGTGCATGTAGATATTCTTTGACTTTTATTGCTAAGAGAAATGGCGGTTCTCGGATAATGAGTTTGAAAAGCTAAAAAAAAATGGTTTTGTTTTTATTACAAATTTGTAGTTAGATTTTAGAACATGGCAATAATTCTTGCAAAGTTTGTGCTTTTAATAAAAAATACACGTTGACACTTGACCTTAAGATTTGCATTTGCTTTTTGGGCATCCCATTCAAGATTTTGTCTCCATTCGATTTTTTTATAAGCTCCTCCAGTCTTATGGGAAGATGTTGCAGAAGATTTTGAGAAGAATTGTGCTTGAGTAGCTTCAAAGGTGTAAGAAAAATCCGGTACTGATGTAGGTGAGGAGGCCTAGGGTGCACTTAGCGTTTCAGTTCATCCCAAAAGTGTTCAATAGCGTGTATTGCATCTCCAGCAAGAGATTATGAAGCTGGTTTTGTGCATGGGTAGCGATTCTGTGAATGGAAAATTGACCGTCACTACCGCATCCAAAGACGTCCTATACAATTGTTTTGCCTCCGACTTTGTGGTAACAGTTTAGAGAAGAAACCACATATGGTTGGGAATGTCAGATGTCCCAATACTTTTGCTCATATAGCGAATATATACTATATTCAAGATTTATGTACTCGTTCTGCCAGTGTTTAGTTTCTACAGACAGACGCATCCAAAGACTAGTGTAGCTTGAAATTTGTGGGACAGCCCACATAATGGTGGGAAAAGTCAGGTGTCCAAATACTTTTGTCATTATCGTCTATCTTCAATCTACTTCATAGATTTTATCACTGCAATGTTTCAGATTGTGTGCAAGTTGGAACTGATGCACAGCTATGCTCACAATATGATTATAATAATAATATTAATAATAATAATTTGATCTATTCAAAGTCAGCAGTAAAAGACGTCCGAAGTGGCGCAGCGACGTAATGAGCACGGATCCAGGAAGCCGAACGAGTCGTCCGACTCCCGAAAGACATGACAATACGAAGATATCAAATCGGATTAACGCAAATAGTTGGTGCTTTTATTTTCCATTGGTACAAAGTAAAAAAAAAATCGTAAATAAAAAAACGGGTTTAAACCATCGTAGTACAATAAATATGTTTGACGTGTCGATACGTGAGCCGACGTGGCAGTCTGGGAATACACTCCTGGCTGATTAATTTGCATAAAAGGAATTGTTGCTGTGGCTTTATCGAAACGACAGAATAGAATTTAGCATATCATGAAACGAATATAAAAAAAAAAGTTTACCTAAAGCAAGAAAGGAACCTCTGTGTGAATCGCATCTGGCTAATTTTTCCTCGCGGCAGCAGAGCAAATGCTCATCTGGCTAATTGTTCATTTCCCTGCTTCTTTCTTTTTTCTTCTTTTAATTTTCTTCTTTTCCTAATTATAAAGAAGCATCGCTTTAATTACTGCGGTGATGTTACAGCAGAAACAATGCTAGGGAATGGTAGTCTAGCCTGCTAGCCTAATGTTGCTAGCCTGATCGTTTAAACGGTTCATTTTTTAGCTAGCTTAGCTGTGTACTTGAGCTACACAGATCTCTGTAATGGCACTCGTTTAGTCTCATTTTGAACGCGTAGCATTTTTCATTCTGAAAGATACAAAATAGAACAAAACAAGAAAAGGAAGAAATACACTTTAGCTGCACTTTAGCTAGAATATTCAATCTGAGACCTGGTCCAATTGATCAGAAATCTCAAAGCTTTTAAAAGTGAGTGGTCTTTCAGAAAAACCATTGGCTGATTGAGCTGAACTAGCTATGTAGCTATGTGGTGCTAGATATCAAGATAGATAGATATCAAGATTTCCAGTTTCTGATTGGGCATTCCTAACCCAATTAACAAATTTTCATTCTGCACCAGTCCTACCCAAAGCCCCGCCCTTTCCCAAAGCCCCGCCCCAGCAGCACAGAATAGTTTTTCACCATGCTAGCTTTTTTGAAAGTTTGTCTACTTTTCTCAGTTTGTGATTGCTGTGCAGCAGCTAATGAATGCTTGTTTAACCACCATTAAACTTCATTACACTTTATTCAACTGCTGTTACAACTTGAAGTGTGTGATGTATCGTTTTTCTAAGCCTATAAGCAAGCCTAATGCTGCACTTGACTCTAGCGATGCTGCCGCTAGCACATCAGAGGCTGCGGTTATTTTCAGTTTGCCCTCCACAAGCACTGCTCATCCTCTGTCCTCAACATGTGCCCCCAAAGCAGACCCCTCTCTTGGCTGTTTCAGCCCCTGTTCAGGCGGTCAGTGATTTAAATAACGGCACGCTATCCCAACCAATATAGCTAATGTTCACTTTGAATTTGACTAATTTTGTATGTCTAATATGTCAATATTTTGTAAATATATATATTTTTCCTAATATTGTAATTAATTATGGAAAGAACTGGATTAGGTGTTGGGGCCACTACCACTAATTCCCCATTGTGGAGAAAGATAAAGCTGTGTGGCCGAATTCTGGATTTCGAATGAGAAAATCCACACAGAGGACCCGGTTATTGAGGTGAACCCAAGATATATGATTAACTGACAGACTTGTTGGTACAGAAGAAGAAAGAGATACTGTTAATGTTGAATAAATGTCTAGGTAGCATTGATATTCTAATACAACTCCAGTATCGATACTTCAGGATCGATCCACCCATTTTTACTGCAATGGGCATCTAGCTAACATACACAAATGAGTAATTCTGAAAGCTTTTGGCTAAGTTAGCTAACCAGCTAGATTTACTCAGCATGTTTACTTCAGAAAACCTCACTCGGTTAGATAGCTATGAAAAAAGAACGGTTATTAGCAAGACTTTCACTCATGTCAGTGTGTTCTATACTTTTTTCCACCACTAGACCCACCGATTCTGTTGCTATTGCGTTTGTTTTGCATTGTTAGCCAGTTCCTGTGGAAAGTTAACGCTGCAAAAACAAGTACATAAAGTTAGCAAGTACATCAATCTTGAATACAGTCAATCGAGTCTTTTCTTTCCTAATATAAGATTACAATAAGTTTATAACTGGTGTATACAGTATGGAGTACTGTATATGAGTATAAGCAAAAGTGTCTTTTGTCTTCCACACTGTTACCGCAAAGTTGGAGTCAAACAATTGTATAAGACGTCTTTGGATGTAGTAGGATTGTCGATTTTCCATTCACTCGAATAGGAGACGAAACCTGTACCAGCATGATAATGCCCATGTAGACAAAGCCAGCTACATGAAGATATGCTTCACATGGGTTGGAGTGGAAGCTATCCTGCTATGGTGCTCGGACCTCAACCCTATTGGGATGAATGTGAACATGACTGCACCCCAGGCCTTCTCACCTCACCTACAGTACATCAGTTCTTGACTTTACTAATGCCCTTGTGCCTGAATGAGCACAAACCTCCAAAAAATCTAGTGGAATATCTTGCCAGAAGAGTGGAGGTAATGTCATCTTATATGTACAGTGGAACCCGGTTATGTCGCCGGCCTAGGGGACGCCAAAAAGCATCGAGATAACCGATGATCGAGACAAACGAAAACCAATATGGCAGCAATATATTAACGTGCTTGAAATTTCTTTATGTACATGATGTGCGTTATTAAATGAGAATGTGCATGCACGTGTTTTTCGAGGTTTTTTTACACAACAGCGTTGCCGCGATTTGTTTGATTGGTCATGCGGATCGAGATAACCTGTAATGCGGATAAGGAGGCGGAAGCCGAAGTAAACGCAAACAAAGTTTATTGAGAATACTCAGGAGAGAATCCACCAATACTTGTAGCGAAGCAGTAATATCCAGTGGTGCGCTCCGGGAGCGCGGTCCACGAAGTTCTGTGAAAGCAGAGACAGTTCGTGTAGAGAATCCACGGATCCGCGCTATGGAAAGCGCAGCGCTGGGCAGCAACGGATAAACGTGGTGCAGACAGCGTGAACATGGAAAACAGCAGGATCGGGGTAATCCGGGGTGCTGTCGAGAGAATGCGGAGTCCGAGAAGAAGGGTACGTAGCGGGATACGTATACGCAATTACACAGACCGCCATGAACCAACACATACGATCATGCACAAACAATAACGGACCGCGAGTGTGTGGAGGTGAGGGGCTTAAATAGGAGATGGGATGAGTGAGCGAATGAGAGTCAGGTTTGTATGATCAGCATGACTGCGACGAGTTCCGTGCGAGAAGAAGCAGGGTGCTTCGGGGAATGCCGCCGCCGAAGGGGGCGTGGCGGGGGGATTCCTGACATAACCGACGTTAAGTGGAAAATTTGACCCCCCCCTTGTACTCGAGATATTAGGGTTCGGCGACATAAAAAAAACGACATAAACGATTAAAAAAGACAAAGCGAGAATTTGGCGGTTCCACTTCAAAAACGTCGACTTAATAGGGTTCGCGAGTTAACCGAGGTCGAGATAAGTGGGTTCGACTGTATATATATTTATATATCAGACCCCCAACCCACTTACACCTGCCCAACCAAAAAGGAGTGAAAGGGGTTGATGGTTAAGATCTTGGACTTCTGATCAGGGAGTCGTGGGTTCAATTCTTACCACCACGAAGCTGCCACTGCTGGGCCCGTGAGCAAGGCCCTTAACCCTTAACTGATCAGTTGTATGAATTACAAGCCAACGCCCCAAAGTCTTAAACCCACTTCAGTCTTAATACCATAAACCAGTTTTGATCCATAAATCTATATGAAACTCCATAGCCTTGTTTGCTGTATTTTTTTTTTTGTTTGGCTGATTTTCAAAATTTTCTGTAGACATGTACATGTTTTTGTATTGTGCTCTGCTGAATGATCTGTTTCTTTTCCGTGTGTCAATTTGAAAAAAAAAATCAATTCAGGTCCCCCCACAAGCTGGCGTTTTGATTTTTTTTGACCAGTCAGAAAAAAAAAACGTTATCTGATCCGATCTATCCGTCCTCCATGGGTGTAAACGTTTCTCCAGCCGTAAACTCTACTGCATCGCAGCATGCATCGATTCACTGCTGTTTATTTCCAGTTTTATTGACAGACCTACAGTGTTCATTTTCGTTTTTTGTTTCCTGTCCTCAGTTTTGCTATGTTGTTCTTCACCTCAGCGGCGTTTCTCGGTTCGTGAGCCTGTGGTTTCTCCTGCTGCTGTTTTACAGCGTGTTTTATAGCCTCTGTGCGGACGCCGAGACTGGGCTTACTGCTAAAACTAGCAATAATGCATGCAGCAGGGCCAGGTTTCGAACTAGCACTATTAGCATTCGTTTTAATAGTACAGTCACCCCCTGTCTATCGCAGTAGTTACGTGCCAAAACCAACTGCGATAAATAGACGCCACTAAAAAATTGTTTTTTTATTGTTTAAGCCATAAATCATCCTTACACACTCTTTAAACACACACAGAACGCATTTGCAAGAATATAGCGAGATGAATTCTGTCTAAATTCATAGATTTAATCACATTTATAGTGAATATCCTATGCATAGTTTCTCTGCTTGTTTATTGGTTAAGTGTTCCATAACATTTAAAGGGGGATGAGTTAACAATACAAGTCACCGCATTCTGTATTTTCATTGGGTAAAATCTGGTGACGTAAGCCTTCAACTCCGCCTACGGTTTCTTGTAATGCCACTGATTTCTTATGATTTTCAGCAACGTCTTCTTTGTCTTAGGTAAATATATGTACACTGTACAGTATTTTAGGTTTACTTTTTCTTCATTTTATAATTAATAATAATATTTTTATTAATACTTATTTTAACATAAAACTGTTATGTATAAGTTAAATAAATCGGGACCATTCGCAAAACAAAATGGTTATGTGCCGAGATTTGAACGGCGATAAATTGAGGGACGACTGTACCAATAGTATTAACATCGACACAGAAGCCAGCATTTGATACAGCGTTTTCCTGAATTGCAATTGAAACCGAGTGCGATACTGCTCTGGGATTCCCACACGGCAGTCTCAAGCGCCATGGTTTTCTCTACAGCTTTGTGTGGACAAACATTTAATGTCTCCTCAGTAAAAAGATCTCAGGTTGTCTGCGGTGAAAAAAAACGATGCAACTGCTCTCAATTCACGGAACTGAAAAAAACATCAAAACCTGTCTACGATATGACAGGACGTTCCTCACCCACTTCCTGAAGCTAGCTTCTTCATGACCACCCGATTTTTGAGCTACAGAAGCACATTTGAGATCACCGCTAGTTGTTCAGAGAGGAGCATACCGGAGTGTTTTCATCCGTTTACAAATATTCCACTCACATTCAGCATATTAATGAGGGTTTTTGAGGTCTTTTGACACTAAGGTATTGGATTCATACTTTGAAAGGCATCGAGATGATCTCGCAAAATGACATAACTTCCTCTACGTACAGCATGCTTTTGCTCTTTTAGGTTCACAACTGACGCCATGCTGGAGAGAACATTCTACATCTTGCTTATATTGGTCAATATTTGAATGGAAAAAAAAAAGTGCAGGAATTTGTCAAGATGCAAAAACAGGTCCTCAGGTGATCCTCAGGTGTTCCATCCACACTTTGTGCATTTTCAAAGAGAATTGAACGAATCTTTATTCGAGTCATTTAGTTCTATTCATTCCTTCAAATCACCTTCATAGAGTCTATGGGAGTCACGTGACAAAAGAACGAACGACTTGGATCAGAGGACTCGAGATGAACCGCTCAATTCTGCGTCCTGTGTAAATCATTGCATAGCGTCTATGGGACTAAGATTAAAGGACGAACAACTAGAGGAGTCGGGAGATGAGCTAAACTCGTGCATGTCCAGTAGAAAATGATCGAATCACTGTTCGAGATGAATCGTTCTACTGAGTCACATTAAAGACTCGTTCAAAATGAACGAATCGTTCGTGATCGACCCATCGCTACTCGATATACTCCGAGTAATCGAACTGCTTGCATTTACGTACAGTGACTAAGTATTTACCCCCTTGACTTTCCAAAAGCTGTCGAACTCCATTTAACCATCTAATAACCATATGCAACACTACAAAATGTAAAAAAAAATAATTCAAAATAGATGAATAACTAAGCTTCTGTTCATTTTCCCAGCCATTTTTTTGGTGTATATATCTTGCAGACGCCTATTGCATCAGAAATAAAAAAAGATTTGCATCTTTCCTATGAAGCCAGCTGCCACTCTGGTATATGCCGTTATTCCTGCTGCCATTGCTGCTCTTTCATGCTGCCAATAAGCCGTGTAAAAGACAGCTTATGTCGCAGCACAATGTTCCGGATTTCAGAGCTCGTGTCTGGATCGCATGACGGTTCGGCGCCGTGGGATGGGAGCGGAATGATGGGAAAGAGAGTGATGAAACTTGTGTTGGATGGACGAGTGTGGGCTCATTACATAGCAACATGGCATTTCTCTACAATTCAACTAGAAAATGAATTCTTACTTTTCTTGTGTACCTACGTATGTATACGAGCAAAGGTATCGGGACGTCTGACTTTTCCAGCCATATATGGTCGTCCAATTTCCATAGGAAACTAGAAGAACCAAACCTGTTCCAGCATAGCAATGTATCTGTGCACAAAACCAGATCAATGCAATTATGGTTTACATGGGTGGGATTGGAAGATCTTCTGCTATAGAGCTCTGACCTCAACCTTCTATTAAACACCTTTTGGGATAAATTGACCGCACCCCTGGCCTCCTCACCTAACCTTCGAAATGTAGTGGACCATCTTCCCATCCCTAAAATGTATGCTATTACAACAGGAAATTGGGACAAAATGTTGAATGAGATGTTAAAAAAACACAAATCTAATGGTCAGGTGTCTACAAACATTTGTCAATATTGTGTTTTATTTGCATTACAAGCCATTAAAGGACTGTGGTGTGCCTCGGTCACATGTCTTATCTCCATCCGCTACCTTCTTAAAGGGGCTCTGGCCGCTAACACATAACACATTACCGCTAAATTCAAACCCCCAAGTGAGCAAAATGAACAAAAATCAACACAGTAGATTCACGTTTATCATCATACTAGCTGAAAGTACCCGTGCTTCGCTACGGAAGGCAGAACGCTAAGCAATATGGCAATAAGCAGTAAGCACTGAGCAGGACTGGATGATCAGAGATCAGAACGTAACGTCAACAAATAACGTACTACCCCTTTGTAGTACCGATACAGGGCAAACTACTTTGAAAATAATTTTTATCGTGCATCTAACATGTAATAAGAGACAATGTAGTAAGTTTCATTAGGATCCGTACTGTTATTTCGAAGAGTTTACAATGCGTGAGAAATCGCGTTTTTCGCGAGTTAGCCGCGATCCAGGGCGAATTTTTCAAAACCCTTTCTTAGTGAGCACCTAAGACTCAAGAGGAAGGTATGTTCCAAATTTCATTGCAATCCGTTCAGTGGTTTTTGAGATTTCGTGATGAGTGAGTGAGTCAGTCAGTGGTATTTGAGCTTTATATATATAGATTTAGAAAACACCATTTTTTATGGTCGTATCATTTTATTTTGTTGTATTTATCCGCCACAGCTTAAAGGCCGGTCCGTGAAAATATTGTCTGACATTAATCTGGTCCGTGGCGCAAAAAAGTTTGGGGACCACTGGGCTAGATGACTGGAGACTTATTCTGGATGGAAGGAATACTGAACCAACATGGCTACCATTCCATACTTCCGTCTGGACTGCGGGAGATGTGTTTTCGTGCTAAGGGAGTATTTTTTCAGCATTTATATATTTGTCCATTCCATTACCTAGTTTGTTGCATCGAAAACCTAAGAAACACCCATGCATCTTTTAAAAAACATAAAAGACTAGGTGTTTCCGAACTTTTGACAGGTGCTGTGTGTGAATAATTGATGCAGTTCAGTGTTCCGTTCGGCTGCACATCATACCGTTTTAAGAAGATAGCTTTCTATAGTTACAGAGACACAGTTATTCCAGACACCATCTCAACAGAACCATGGGGTTACACTTGTGCTCTCTCTCAGAACAGCTTTTTCATTCAACAAATGTATGTATTTACTTCAAAGTGGCGATAAAGGCACGGATCTCGATGCATGGCTGATGATACAATAAAGAAACATATAAAGCAGTTATTAAGATTCACCTCTTTTAGGATGCAGTGCGATCTGATTTTGATTCAACACAACGTGATTCAATGCAATACGATGCGCTTGAAAAAAAATAAGTATTCTATGTATTCTATGTCACTCTCAGGACACGCCATGTCATTCACGTGGCAGCAGTGGTGCTAAGAAACAGTTTAGCGAGATGAAATCAACCTACATAGATAATATTGGTCACTTTCGAAATAATACAGATGCTCCCGACCTTACGAACAAATTCGTTAGCATGAATTTGTTCGTAAGTTGTTAGTGTTCATTATTGACTATGCATATCACCTATATGTAAGGGCTATAAATACTATCAAACATTCTTTTTCTTTTTCTTCTTTCTGCTTCTCCCATTAGGGGGCGCCACAGCGGAGTATCCGTCTCCATACCCCCCTGTCCTCTACATCTGCCTCTTTCACACCAACTACCTGCATGTCTTCCCTCACCACATCCATAAACCTCCTCCTTGGTCTTCCTCTTTTCCTCCTACCTGGTGGCTCCATCCTCAGCATTCTCCTACCAATATACCCCATGTCCCTCCTCTGCACATGTCCAAACCATCTTAATCTCCCTCACCTTGTCTCCAAAACGTCCTACATGCGCTGTCCCTCTTATAAACTCATTTCTAATCCTGTCCATCCTCGTCACTCACAACGAAAACCTTCAATCTTCAAGCTCTGCTACCTCCAGCTCCACCTCCTGTCTTTTACTCAATGCCACTGTCTCTAATCCATACAACATCTCAGGTCTCACCACAGTCCTATAAACTTTCCCTTACACTCTCGCAGATCAGATTTATCACAAGCTATTAATACTATCGAATAAACAATAAAATATACTAAAACTAATCAAAATATTCGAAATAGTGTATACAAAAAAAATTATAAAAAAATGAATAAAAACAATTAACGACTAGCTAGCGGCGGCTCTCAAATTTCACTTTGAGGACAGGTTTATTCGTATCCGCGAAAGTTCGTAAAGTGGGGAGCGATTGTAAAAGCATAGCGCATTTACTTATAAATCTATATTAATAATTGTTTTTTTTACCGATGCAAATATGTTAAAAATGCTGCATCGTGATACAAATGCCAACTTGTTTCCGACGCACACTTTTTTTAATTCGAGGAATCACATTGTTAACTTTTATGCCTATGCACCAATGCAATTTAGTGAATCTTACAAACCCTAATGTGGAGTCAATGTGGAATAAAAAGTCATAAGCAAAAGTTTTTGACAAAAAAAGGGGTGTAAGAAGTGTCAAAGCTGTGAATGGCATGCAGGTAGTTTCAACAATCGGAATAGGCTGCTTGAAAAGGATATTTCTCCATTTGGAATTTTTTGACGTATCTTTTGAGCTCAAGTTGCCAGCAATTGCATATATGTGTATAAAAAGTCACTCTGACATGATCTTTCAACACCTACTGCAAATATATCACCTCATCGTTTGAGAAGTGAATACATATTACAAATGAAATTGCGCCAGCTTTGTTTTTTGTTTTTTTAAAGGAAGCAGTAGCTGGAATTAAAATCACCATTTGACCGTCTTTTATGAGCGTCTGATGTGATGTCGGAAATTCATTACTGGGAAAATTCTGAAAGCAAATCGATGACTGGTGCACGAAATAAAGAGGGATATGGACAATGGAAACCGCTTTGTCCTGTAAAAAAAAATTTCAAATAAACAAAAATAGCCAGATATCCTAATTAGAGGCGAAGTGGAGGGTAAATTTGGTGTTTACACAATATAATCACTAAATCAATTCGAATCTATTGAGTATTCAACAATACAAACTGTCAGGAAGCAGCGTTGCAGAAATCCCAATGCAGATTAGATCTCTAATGAGTAAGCCACAGGCGACAGCGACAAGACAAAGATTCCCTGATGTGACATGAAACAGATTCCTTGAAAAGAGTAAATCGGATAAAAAAAATAAAAAAAAAGTAAATCTCTTCCACAGTAACAATATACATCATTACGGTGTGCAGGTGAAGACGAATGAAGACAAAAAGCACCAAAAAGGATGTTTAATATAAGCAAAATGCAATTCCTGGAATGCGCATAGAGGCTTTATAATTACAGCTGCGGGTTTTATATACAGCAGATTTACAGGTTCAGTAAATCAGTCCAGGATGGACAAATTCCCAGCCAGGTATCTGACCCAACCAAGTGTTTGCAAGAGATAAGTCTTTACTTATGGAGATTTGGGCTCATTCAACAACAAGAGTGTTAGCAAAGCCAAGTACCGATGTAGGTGAGGGGTACAGTCAGTGTTCCAATGCATTCCAAAGGATTCAGAAGGTTGGAAGTCAGAGCTCTACGGCAGGAGATCTTTCGCTCCATGTACGAGGTGGTATCAAAAAGACAGCAAGTTAAAACAAAGAGCAAACCGCTTGAAACTGAGCAAATATGCCGCAGAGACGTTCGACGTGACATGCATTTGACACGCGGCGACGCTGCAACGGGTCGCTCGAAGTCTTTCGAGCGGCTGTTACTGGGAGTCACTTTAAGACTCAACTCAGCTCAAGATGAAGGTCCAGCTCAAAGGTCACCGTTTGGACACGAAAGGTGCTTGATACGCGTTGAGAAGACGACTTCCAGGACACCTTCCAGAAGTGACAGGAATGCTGGGGGCGCTGTATTGCTGTGCAAGGGGACTGTTTTGAAGGTGATGGTGTGTAAACGTAGATCAATCAAGTACTTTCTTGTACACAGAGCCAGTCCCGAAACTTTTAGATACCACATAGTATGTAAAGCATATCTTCATGGAGCTGGTTTTGTGGACAGGGGTATTGTCGTGATGGACAATGGTGTCTGGTTCTCCTAGTTGGAGAGGCACTTCTTAACGCTCATCCATTTTTTTTCAGCTTTCAAGACATCAACCATGGCATTTGACTGGCCAGTTACTGCCTTAACAGTTGACATGTGCTATTATAACAATATTTGCCCTTTACCTTACAAGGAAAGGTGTATTTACTTCATTTACTCCATTCAGTGGAATGTTTCTAATGTTGCTTTTTTTGGTTTGTGCAGCTCATTCAGTAAATTCATTTGATGGCCCATATAGAGCTTTCACCAAGAGCCCAGCCATGCAATACACTAATATTTAATAAGGCAGATCTATAAGATATCCAGCATGCTAAATGAAACCTTTGGGAGAGTCTTAAATGCTCTTCATTAAGAGCTCCCATACTGGGTGAAGACTCTGAGCCCCCTGAGGCGTAATCTTAACCCCATACTAACCTCCCTCATTAGCCTGATACCAGTGGTGTAATGTATTTGAGTAAATGTACTTTGCTACACTATTCACCGTCACTTTTTTGGCTACTTTCTACTGTAATGTTCGTGAGTATCAAAGATAGTAGCAATGTCATGGCAGATGTCATTAAGGCTCAAATTTTCCGACCCACATCTGCTGCTTGCGAGCGACTTTTGGCCTCTTGTACATTTTTAAAAAGAGGCAGAAACTTTGAGAACGAGCATTTGTTGTAGTTGAATGAACTTGGACTTGATCTTGGTTTCATTCTGGCATGTTAAAGAGGCTGTTGTGTTGATGGTTACGGCAGGGTTGAGGTGTTTGATTTGTATTAGACTCTACACACACACACACACACACACATACACAATATTGCAAAAAGTATTAGGTCACCTGGTAATAAGTTTGAGCATTGCATTCCACATTTAGTCCCAATTTGCTCTTCCAATTCCCTCCAATCTTCTGGGGAAGATGTTCCACTAGATTTTGGTGTGTGTTTATGGATATTTGTGTTCATCAGCCACATTATGAAAGGCAGGTACTAATGTAGGTGAGGGGACCTGGGGTGCAGTCAGCTTTCACATGCATCCCAAAGGTGTTCAGCAGGGATGAGATCAGAGCTCTATAGCAGCAAGATTCTCTCCAAAGCATGTAAACCAGATCTTCAAGGAGCTCACATTGTGCACAGGGGCATCGCCATGCTGGAACAGGTTTGGGTTTCCAAGTTCAAATGAATGCAAAATTTTATTATAGCGCCATCTAAAGACGTCCTATACATTTCAGTGCCTCCAGGTTTATGGGAACAGTTTGAAAAAGAACCAAATAAAGCAGGAAAGGTCAGGTGACCCAATACTTTTTGCAATAACGTGTACACACATACATTATATATATTTATATATATTGGTGGGAAAAGAAGTCTTCAGCTGACTATGACCTGAACTTAATATATTGAACGCTTGCTAATAAGCCCAACTTTCTCTTCAAAATGCACAGATCACAGAATTTATCAGATCCAAAACAAAGCATATTTTTGCACCAGCAAAGCCAGTTAACAATGAAGCTGGGCGTGGCAGACGATCTTTTGTGTAGTGTTGTCTATTTGTTGACACTATTTTGAATGATTCTATAATTTAGCCATGTGATGTCTGTTATACCCTATTGCCATGATGATTATAACACCATGGCACAGTGGTCAAGTCAACAGGTCCTAGTGCCAAGTGTACCAGCTTCAAAGGGATATACTCTCAGAGGGCACGTCCAAAAGGCCCAAATAGGCCTCCATATAGAACAGATCGAACCAATGAATTACACTTGGGTTAAAAGTATTAAAGTATTGCAGTTCAAGGAAAGTATGAAAAACCGAGAATGAAGAATATTTATCACAGCTCTGTCATCTCTTTGCTGTCATCGACAGAGATTTGGATCGTCAGGACGCCCTTGGAAGTTGAGAGGATTTTGGAGAGCGTTCCATATGTGGTTCTCTCTATAGTTCTCACTAATTAATATTTGAGGTTCAAGTCACATATTACTGATTACCTAACAAACGAACAGCTCCTGGTAGTAGATAGTGCAGGGGCATGGAATTTGGAGAGCGTTCAGGATGCGGTTTTCTAATCGGTTCATTAATTACGATGAATGATATCCTGGAGAAGTAATTAAACAAGTAGGGTCCACAACAAAGTACAGTAGAAACTCTTATTATACAGAGGACCACATATGAGGAGTGGAGAGGAATGAGATGAACATTTGAGGAAGTCGCTAGAGATCCAAATCGTTGCTTTCGCCTCAAAATCCAACCTGCTTTCTTTCTTTTTCTATCAAGTTATGATTGTTTCTGATATGCCAATGATCCTGGCCCATGCTTTATGGTTCGGCTTGATCCATCCTGATGAACTACTTCTGGATGGAGTTCTCTTCAATTGGAAACAATCATTTCGAGATGGTATTAAAATGTTTCGTGCATTAGCATGTTTGTGATTTCTTTAAGAACAGTCAGGCAGAACAATGTGAAATTGTGAATAAAACTGGGCAAATCTTCCACAGAGACGTTTGACATGACGTACGCTTGACATACGGCGCCGCTCCAACGAGTCGAACGAGGTGTTTTGAGCGCAAGGACATGTCCGGAAGACGACGAGAGATCAGGTAGACCTTCAACGAGTTCGACCCCCCCCCCCCAAAAATGTCGTAACCATTCGGCAACTTGTGCATAACGATCGGCGGAGGACGATTCACGTGATCTCACTTCCGCACCCACCCTACTCCCCAGATTCAGCTCTTGTGGACTTCGCCTTCTTCCTGAAGATGAAGATCCGGCTCAAAGGTCGTCGTTTTGACCCCGTCGCGCAGATCCGGCGCGAATTGTAAAAAAGGTGCTTGACTCGCTTAAAAAAAGAAAGACATTCCGGACACGTTCCGGAAGTGGCAGGAAGGCTGTATTACTGTCCCTGGGGTACATCTATACGTTCACAGTACTATTTGGGACGTGAAGCGGTATTAATATGACACAGGACAGGTTTTGATACAGGAGAAATGAAGATAAAGGAACTACCTTGACACTCTTGCGTAAATCGGAGTTTCGCGGTTTCAAAAGACAACACTCAAAGAGACGAGGATATTCCATAATTCAAGGAAAATACACTTGAAAGAGGATTTATTTGAGTGCTGTTCTCAGTCTGCTCTCTCTATGCATGGCTTTATCTCGATTCTTTAAAGGGTTGCAGAGAAGAGCTGCTCCTGAAAGCATCCACCGCATGCATGTGTATGGTATTTTCTTTGCTGATTTTTTTTGCAAGAGGGGAATCAAAAAAATTGTACCAACACCTTGCCTAGATTATTAAGTGCTAAAAAACAAACAAAAAAATCACTTGTATTCAGTGCCTGAGAGAATGTTGATGAACAATGAATTATGTAACCCACTGCTCAAGATGTGGTTCATATAGCCAAGTGCATGACAACCCGTTATGAATCATGTCCTGTAATTCACAGCCCAATCTGTGCTAACGAAATGACAAACAACGTAGCATGACGATTACTAAATGCACCTGACCATAAAATGTGTGCTTTTTTTTTTTTTTACTGAATCCCATTCCAGATTTAGTCCCCATTTGATATAACAATAACCTCCACTATTCTTGGGAAGATGTTCCACTAGATTTTGGAGGGTTTATTTTCAAGATTTAGATTTAGAAGCACATACCTGTATGGCTGGAAAAATCCGGTGTCCAAATGCCTGGTGTCAGCTTCAAGAGCAAAGTTATCGCTGACCTGTGCTGTGCAACCTTCGTAAAGAAAAGCACATTTTAATTTTCCATTCCATTAGAATTTTTATATATGATGACCAAAAATTATGCATTTTTCCACACATCTACATTTTGTTTTATTATCTGTAAAACCGCCCAAGGTTTGCCTTCAGAACTATACTTCTAGGCAAAAGACTAAAAATGGCAATGACGTTTTTAAATGGTCTTAACAATGGCCTCACCCACACTAATAAGTTTACATTGGAAAACGAATATTTTTCTCTCACTTTTGCCCTTCCGTCCACACTGAGACGGCGCTGTCGGTCAACAAAAACATAGCTTCCATGAGACTCCCCAAAATGGACACGTTTGAAAACGCAGTTTTTCGGTGACGCGTTTTTTTGACGTTGCCACGACGTTTCAAAAAGCCGGAAAGTAAAAAAAACGGCAGGTGGAAATGACGAGTCATCTGACGCGTTTTAGGTTTTGCACGTGCACAGCACTGGGACGTTTGCAGATGTTTCAGGATGTTGTGGATGAGTAACTTTTGAAACGAAAAAGTTTTCTGACGGAAACGGCTGTTTTCGAACTTATTCGGATTAGTGTAGACTTAGCCTATAAATCCGTAGACTATGGTCCAAAAATGGGCAAGAATAAAACTCCTGAGACCACCCCGATTCCAACGTTTGCTGGTTCTATGTATAATTCGAAATAAATGTCTGGGTATGAAGTAATCTGTCATGAGAAGATGCAGCAGATGCAAATGCAGATTGAGATGAGGTTCATTGACTAACGAGGGGGATAAATCTAAATTGTAATTGAAATACAGGTGGTCACCGAATCACTGTGATTTTTTGATCCTACGATAATGATAGCGATACGAATTAATTGTTAAAATTTCCGCGCGCCATTTTCATTTTCCTGCCAGGATGTACGCATCTGCCGCCTTGCGGGTTCTAGAGCGCAAATTTTTGTGTTTTTGGTGTTTCAAAGCCTAATTTTAGCTACAGTTTCACTCCTTTTGTGTATGTACTGTAATATGTTCAATTATTGACAATTTACAGTGAACTACCCCAGACTGATCACCATTCTTTTAAGACTCTTGGGTAGACTAGGACAGCGGTCCCCAACCTTTTTTGTGCCACGGACCGGTTTAATGTTGAACAATTTTTTCACGGACCGGCCTTTAAGGTGTGGCGGATAAATACAACAAAATAAACTGGTATTTTCGAAATATAATAATAAACATGAATCCACTGTGTTGTTTTTTGTTCATTTTGCTCGCACGGGGTTTGAATTTAGCGGTAATGTATTATGTGTTAGGGGCCGGAGCAGCCCCTTTAAGAAGGTAGCGGATGGAGGTAAGACATGTGACCGAGGCATCATGACATGCATCAAGAGTGAGTCATAGACAGATGTGGCGGAGAGAATCCGGTCATTTTCCAAAATAAAACATCGTTTAGAATCAGATAATAAATAAAACAGAAATAACGCAAGTTATGTATTTTTTCTGTGCGACCCGGTACCAATTGACCCACGGACCGGTGCCGGTCCTCGGCCCGGGGTTTGGGGACCGCTGGACTAGGACATGTCTCGTCTCGATATTTTCAGGATAAAGGTGCAAGAACTTGGGAATTAGGCAAACAGTCCTAAACTCGACTAGTCTGGTCAAATCAAATCAGAAGTCAAACAGCAAAACAGGCCAGCACTTTTTACGTGTCTACGTCTAATCCGGAACAATTTGAAAACGACTTTATCATTCAATAACGCTCAGTGTCCACACTTTTCAACTGTTTCCCAAAGTTGCTCATCCACACTGAAAACGCTTCCGTCAGCACAGTGCTTAATAATACTAATAATCTTTATTTTATATACAGTAGTGCCTTTAAAAGTTACATCTCAAAGCCCTTTCCAAGCATAGAAGAAATATTGTTATTATTATTATTAATAATAAAAAGAAGAAAAACTTTACAGAATAAATGACAAAAAGAAAAAGATGAAAGAATTTTACGTTTTAAGAGCAGGTTTAAAAACCACCTAAAGATTCGGCCTGTCTGATCTCAGGGACTATGGTACAGTAAAGATAACAGACAGGCGTGGATCAGTCGATCAGCAAACTGCGTAAACTGGGAACGTGAAACCAGAACGACTTCGAAAACCAGAGAACGAAGTCGAATGAACGTATTCCTTCACAGTAGGAATAATTCAGTCCTTTTTTTTAAAACTGTGGCTGTATGAGGGTGTAATTGGAAACATGTGACATGACTAATCAGGTTTGAAGGCCTCAATGTGTGATTGGAAATGGAGGTTTTTTTGTACGTAAACTATTGAATGTATTTAATCGCCTTTTTTTAATCATCTGTGAACTTAATTTCCATTTAGTGTGGGTGTGTAGTTAAAAAAAAAAAGTTGTTATACCTATAACAGTTGAAAGGCTGTTTAATTTGGTGGATAGGCAGGAGAAAAGTGGAGTACCAGGAGCTCATTTGAAGTGCCAGTAGCACTTAACATTAAGTACCTACACACCTGATTCAAATAGAAACAAAATCTATGAAGGTTTAACTAAGGCTGAGAGAGGACAGTTGAATTTTGTTAATTGTACATGACTGTATGGGACATTTTGGGATTTTTTTTAGTATTACATTTTTCCTTCACTTGACCTAGGAGGCTTGAAACTGTTCCAGCATGACAGTTACCCTGTTCACAAAGCCAGCTCAAGGAACATATGGTTTGCATGGGTTGGAGTGGAAGATCTTGAGTGGCCTTGTGGTTCAATGAGTTCATATACCCCCCAAGCGCACTCGGAAATCTAGTGGAACATCATCCCAGACGTGTGGCGGTTAATATGACCACATATGGGGACTAAATGTGGATGTGAGATGTTCACAAAAAAGCACACGCAAATCGTACGTGTCGAAAACTTCCTGCGTTGCGTATTTAAAACAAGAGGCGGCGTAGTGGTCCAGCATTACTTGCACATCTACCTTTATTTCCATATAGAAGAAAGCAGGAACTATGTTTTGGAAAAGTCTCCAATTAAGTTGAAAAAGATTGTTCCCCATATATGAATAAACAAACTACTCATAATTGCATCTCTATATTGTTTCTCAAGTGCCACAGTAGATCAGTGTACTTCATTTTAGAATGGTTTGGATTATAGATTAGAATCATATGCTAGATCAGTTTATGCATGTTTCTGATAAGTCTGTTGTTTGGGGAAGGAGCAATTCTTTTCATTAGGAGAAATGAAAAAGTCTAAAAGTTTCCTATTTCTGGAAACCAGCACATTTATTTTCGAAATGACTCACAGGATTAGGATTATTGCATCTTGATGCAATGCATTGGTTCCTCCCAAATTACGGACTTGCTCACTGTTCATCCGTGCATGCATTTTATAAAAGCTTACTGATGCAGTCTAAGTTTAAATTCGATGAGTCCAGGCAGTCAATTCAGGTTCAGTGACTATTCTCATATGTAGTATCAGGTTTGCTGAAAGTAAGTGCAAGTTTTGGCTTACATTTACAGTATTTGGCAGACGCCCTTAGCCCAGAGTGACTTACAGCTAAACGGTTGAGGGTTAAGGGCCTTGCTCAATGGCCCTGCAATGCCAGTTTGGTGGTGCTGGGATTTGAACTTGTGACCTTCTGAGCCAGACTCCACTGCCTTAACCACTAAGCTACCAGCACCCCGTCGCCCCCGGCATCGGCTTTTATTAAAGTAAAAAACAAACAGGGAAAGTAAACCATACAGGCAAGGCAACACTCAAATGATAAACAGGCAAAATGTTGGGTATTTGGCAAAGTCATAAATTTGAGTAAACAAATGAGTAGTCTGGTAAATCTATGTAAACACACCTGGCTTGAGTGAGATGCACTAAAAACTGCATAAACACATTTTTCCAGAAACTTTGCCCACACGCCCCTCACACCATATTAATTGTGACCTTTATTATACCATTTAACATGTTTAAGATATGATAATAAGCAGATCTTTACCTCAGAACTCACTGTATTTTTCAATTTAGACGAAAAAAACTCTCGAATTTATCTTGTCTTGACATGACATAATAACACAACCAGCCATATTTGCCTTCATTGCAAAAAGCTCCTTCAGGTCTAGCCAAAGATGTTGAAGTGTTCCACCACACTTACTCCCTCCTCCATGATTAAACTAAATTGGCACCAGGTGTCTTGAAGTCTGTCTGATGAAAAAACAGAACATCAGAAATAGGACAGTTTTGGGATTATTGGAAAGGGAAAATGGGTAGTGTGCACCATGAGAATTGGAACTTGGCCAGGAAAAACTACCAGGAACAGAATTTGTACATCACCAAGAGGGAAAGGGTTTTAGCGACACATTATGAAGGGAACATGGCTTGTGTAGACCATCAGAAAAAGAACCTTTGAGGAACAGTGAGGAGTATCAGGAATGGAAAAGGGTTCATGAGTACTATCATGGTTTAGGGTCAGTATACAGGACCAGAAAAGAGAACCAAGCTGGTAATCAGTATCAGAAAGCGAAAGGGGCCTGTGGGCAGCATTAGCAAAGGGCGGAAAAAAAGAGTATAATGCTGGGTCGTGAATCCCAAACATTAGTTACAGATTCAACACCTGAGCTAGACCTGGAGCTAATATACTCCTTTCCCTTTTCCCGGCTTGACATTTTTTGGAAATCAATGTGACTTGGGCTGACACACGGGAGAAAACAAAAGTCAAGAATTAGCACATAAGCTGACTCAGGCCTTGAAAATTACTTGAGGTAAGTTGAAGTGATTGAAGGTGATTTAAAAGGCTCCCTGGGGTTAGGCATGGCAGAAATGAGAATTTTCTCAGGACTGAGGCCAACAGTGGAGGGAAAAAAAGGAACCAAACCACCTATCTTGTTCTTTACTTGGTGGTGTTTACCAGGACCGTGCACAGGGCGGAGGCCCAGTGGCTAGAGGTGCTCCACATCGGCTGAGGTGCGCCCCCCCTCAGCAACTGCCCCCTAGCCTACCAGCTCAAAGCGTTCTGTTACCAAGTCCCTAAAGATCCACGGACTTTGCCTATCCAATTCAAAGCTCCGGCATGTACATCATCATAGAATATTTAGCATTTTACTAGTAATTTGTAACATCATATTCCTAATATTTTATTAAAACCATGTTAATAGTAGGCCTATAAATAGTTAAATAATGTTATATAAATGTTCTAAATGACTTGTTTATTAGTGTATAATACGGTACCAAATAGAATGGTTTAACTGTAAAAAATATATATATATATATTATATATATATTATGTATATTTGTAACAACTGGATAATTTGTATTAACAAGCACCCACCCCTTAGTGACCCTTTGATTTTGGTTTGGGCCACTGCCCCGTAAAATGTCTGTGCATGACCCTGGTTAAAAAAACAAGCATAAACCCTAAATAAGTGCATAGACACAATTTCTAAGATCACGAATCACTAATATTCTTAGTGGTGGCAGGGATATGTTAGGTGAGTCCTCAGTCAGCGCTAGTGTTCTTCAAATGAGAAATTTGATACTGAATTGACAGAGCGGCCAGAGGTGACCCGGATATGTTGTTTATTTTAGCTTGCAAAGGAGCTGCAGTGCTCCAGAAATATAATGATTAACAGTGGATCTAGTTCAGAAAAGCCTTTACATTTTTTTTTTTAAGTATGTATTTATGTTTTTGGATCGATATCCATTTGTTCTTCAAATTTTGACCGATTTTTTCAGAGCGCATTTCTTGCACTTATTTTAATGCCGTCTTTCTTACCAATTAATAAGACGGTTTTGAGTGTACCTTTTCACCGTCTTGTAAAGATCGAGTTGCACTGATTCAAGAAATGGGGATTCAGGAAATGCAGTAAAATGTGTGAAAAGGATCAAACTGAAAAAAAACTAATTTGGTGGTTTGGACTCTGGATTAAAAAGTCACAAGTTCAAATCCAAGCACAATCAAGATGCAACTGCTGGGCCCTTGAGCAAGGCCCTCAACTGCTCAGTCGGATAAGGGGTTCCAAATAAGGGTGCCTGAATGTAAAAGTACATTATACCTGTTTTATGTACTTTACAACACAATGGAATTCTTTCTTTATGTAGATGTTAGGAAGCTGGAATCGGAGTACATGGTAAGCCATGATACAGCACCCTTGGAGCACAGGGGCCTTGATTAAGGGCCCGAGTTGGGGCTTGGCGATACTGGGGCTTGAACCCGCAACCTTTCAAAGAGTAACGCACAGCCTTAACCACTAGCTAGGAGACAGGGCAGCAATAGTCAATAGGAACGATTTCTATATTCAGTGCTACAGCTGTTCTACCAGAGCCAAATTTGCAGAGTTGTCAAGCTTTGTGTTTACCACTTAATGCACATCCCTATCCTCACCTTCGGTTATGGGTAATAGAAGAATTGAGGTCTCTTTGCAAGGTTCCTGAGCTTATTTTCTCTAATACAGAGCTTGACAATCAAGGAGAACCTCAGAGTCAAACAACTGCTTATCCAATTTTAGGTGGTTGGAGCAAGATGGCCTCAGGCCAGATCTTAATATAGCCTCTGGAGGCACATCCCACTAGATGGAGACCTTAGGGCAGACCTAGGACCTAGTAAACAGATTATATCTCCCAGCTGGTTTTGGAAACATTAGGAGATACCCAGGGAGAAGCTTAAATCTGTGGAAATCCTGGGCCAGGGCTGACCTTCTCAAACCTGCTGTCACCAAAAGAAAAATGAAATAAATGATTAATTAAGGAAGGAATGCCTTGACATTGAATGTACTGCTCAAATACATGAATGTATCTTTTTTTCCACATGATATTCAAATATTCCAGAAAATATATTGCTGCATGTTTGACCTTCAGAGCCCAAACTTCTATCAAGCCACCAAGAAATTAATTTCTAATATGAATCCCGAAATAGTGTAGTGTGAAACTACTTCATTCCACATTTAGTCCCAATTTGCTCTTCTAATTCCTTCCACTCTTCTAGAAAGCTGTTCCACTAGATTTTGGAGTGTGCTTATGGATATTTGTGTTTATCAGCCACCAAGGTCTTATGAAAGGCAGGTACTGATGTAGGTGAGGAGACCTGGGGTGCAGTCAACGTTCCAATTTATTCCAATGGTGTTCAGTAGGGATGTGATCTCAAGATCTTCCTCTCCAAAGCATGTAAACCAGAGCTTTAAGGAGCTCACTTTGTGCACAGGGGCAATCGCCATGCTGGAACATGTTTGGGTTTCCAAGTTCAAGTGAATGCAAAATTTTATCATAGCGCATCTAAAGATGTCCTGTACAATTGAGTGCCTCCAGCTTTGGGGTAACAGTTTGGAAAAGAACCACATATAGCAGGAAAGATCAGGTGACCCAATACTTTTGGCAGTATAGTGTATCTAAAGATATTAATATGGTTAAAAGTATGTAGACGCAACGCATGAGCATTGCACCAATATGTGCCCACAGTACAGTTGTGTGTACTAACACAGAAGGAGTGGCACAATGGTTAAAATGTTGGCCTTCGGAGCAGACGGTTGTGAGTTCAAGTCCCATCACCACTAAGCTCCTATAATAAGATTCACTCTTCTGAGAAGCTGTCCACCATATTTAGTTGGTGTTGCTGAGGGGATTTTGGTTCATTTAGCTGCAAGATCAGTAGTGAGATAAGAATGTTTGGTAGACAGGTCTTTGGTACAATCTGTGTTCCAATTCATCCCAAAAGTGTTCAGTAGGATTGAGAACAAAGTTTGGTGCAGGACCCTTGAGTTCCTCCACTCCAATCTTAATACACCATGTCTTCTTAGAGATTCATGTCTTCAAGTCATGCTGTAACAGGAGGCTTTTCAACTTTGCGGCAACAGTTTGTGGAAGAACCACATATTGGTTTGATGGTCAGAAAATATTGCAGCAATTCAATATCAGTTCATACAAGAAAATTCGAACTAGGAGTTGTTGTGGAACGGAGCGGTGCGGTCTCCTCACGATGGCAGCTCTAACAGCCTCAATATTCCCTGGTGTCTTGCCCATTCGAACGCCCCCTGGGGACTTCTTTTTTAAGGCTAAAGCCGTGTTTTCGAATTAAGCAGATCGCACACAATTGTGAACCTCGGGGTCGCCAACTTCTAGTTCCCAAGTTCCCTTTTTTCTGCGCCACCCTGTACAACACCACTATATCCTTTAAAATATTCCCTTTGCACAGCAATACAGCGCTCCCAGTGTTCCTGCCACTTCTGGAATGTGTCCTGGAAGTCTTCTTTTCGAATCGTGTCTAGCACCTTCTGCGATTTGCGCTATATCTCGGCAATGGTGTCAAAATGGTGACCATTGAGCTGAAACATGATCAAGGGGATGTGGTAGCTCAGTGGTGAAGGTGTTGGGTTACTGATCGAAAGGTTGGTGGTATCAAGCTCCGGTATCTCTAAGCTGACACTCTTGGGACCTTAAGCAAGGCCCTTTACCCCCTGTACCCCAGCTTCTGAGCCAGCTGAGATATACAAAGAAAAGAATTTCAGCGTGCGACAAATAAAGGGCTCCTCTAAAAAGAGGGCGAAGTCCACAGAAGCCAAAACTGTGGAGTAAGGTGGGTGTGGAAGTGAGATCATGTGGATTGTTCTGTAACAATCATCATGCATGAGTGGCCGAACCTCAGGGGGTTACCTTACAGGGGTTAAGCTTGTTGAAGGTGATCTCTCATCGTCTTCCAGTGATGTTCTTCCACTCTTGAAGTCCGCATGCCACTCGAAACACCTCGAACGACTCGTTGCAGCATCACCGTATGTCACGTCAACCGTTTCTGTGGCAGATTTGTCCAGTTTCACGCAGAATTTCAGAACATTTGCTCTATGATGAAATCGCAGACGTTGTAACGCACGTGGTCAGAATAGCATCATTAGTCTTTCTGATACCACCTCATATTTGCTTGTTTCTGTGAATATGGTATATGCTTGATATTCTAGAAAGTTGATTTTGCTTTATTTCCTTCTTGCACAGGAATGCTTGTCAGTTATTTTAGCGATAGATCCAGGAGGTGGCACTTCATGAACAGTTAAAGGTGATTTAAATAACAAGAATTCTCTGGGTAGGCTGTGGAAAAATCATTGAGGGGTTTGGAAAATATTAATAATACCCAGTTCTGGAAGCCAGCGTAGGTGACCAATCAGGCTGAGCTAATCCACCAGTTGGGGATTAAATATCCTGCCATGCATCACACATTCTCCGAAATTTACATTCATATCAATTGGCCACAAAAACCTGTCTAACTTTCTCCGAAAACAAACACACGACTAAACAATCGAATGCCGAGTCTCACTTTCGCTCTCGCACACCCACATCTCCAGTGATTCATTCCGTATAAAGCACGAACGCATCCGCAAATCCAGTACACTCGCGAAATGGCTGTTTTCCTCCCACAGATGCAGATATTAACACGTTGTCATTCGGTAGCAATGTTAGCTGTAGAGTTTGAGACGCGTGTATGGCGCTTTATATAATAAGAATTGGGTTTTACTCACAAAAAAAAAAGTAGAACGGAGCTCATGCAAGCTTGCATTCAGAACATGAGAAGTGTCCATGATAGATATTAATTAACACAGGGTTACACACTGATCTAGATGTAGGATTTTGATTTGGTAAATAAAAAAAACCTTTCTATTTTTTTTTTTTATTATTATTTATTCCATTGCTAAGGGGTCCCCTGGTGGTCTAGTGGTTAGGATGCGGCGCTCTCACCGCTGCGGCCCGGGTTCGATCCCCGGTCAGGGAACCAACCCCAGCCACTCTTAGTGTCGGTCCCAAGCCCGGATAAATGGGGAGGGTTGCTTTAGGAAGGGCATCCAGCGTAAAAACATGTGCCAAATCAAACATGCGGATGATCCGCTGTAGCGCCCCCTAATGGGAGAAGCGGAAAGTAAGTTATTTATTCCATTGCTTTTTTTATGTTTAAATGCTCGAGTCTGATTGGCTGGAAGGTGTTGACCTTGAATGCACAGGTAGTAGATTTCCGAATGACCTTAATGGATGCCTTTTTTAATTATATCACGAGATTAAATTTCATTTAAAACGTGAAATTTAACACACAAAAAAGGCGTAAACACCAAAAGCTTCAAAATTTGTATACATGCAGAACAGATGCACACTTTTCACACCCAATCTCATTTTGTCTGTATTTAAATGCTAGCAAGTGATTTATTTCATATAACCTGGTGTGTGTGTAGGTGTGTGTGTATGTCTGCTTCATGTCAGGCACTTATTTAGCTCCAGAATGTGCCTCAAATCTGTGTAACGCATAAATATTTACCACAATGTATAGTGGTTTGCATATCGTGTAGAATTTTAGCAAATGCAGGAAAATTGTCTTGAATAGTCTGAAAGGTTGATTTCTCTCACCAATATGATCAGCCTTTGGACTCCACTAGACCCCTGAGGGTGTGCTGTGGTATCTCACACCAAGATGTGAGCAACAGATCTTTCAAGTCCTGAAAAAAAGCCTTCATAGATCTGACTCGTTTGTCCAGCACATCCTACACATCCTCGATTGTTTTGAGATCTGGGGAATTTGGAGGTCACCTCAAAGTCGTTGTTATGCTGCTCAAACCATTCCTGAACTATTTTTTTGCTTCGACCCAAATCTCCACAAGTGCACTCCAAAATCTAGTGGAACATCAGGAAGGTGGAGATTAAAATAAGACAGAATGGATACAAAGCTTTGTCTATATAGTGTCTATATGTTCTCTCAAAAACCAGAACCAGTTTCTCAATTTTACACGTTCGTTCCTACAGCTAGTAACGAATATTCCAGAATTTCCGAAATGATTATTGCAAAATGTGTGTTATGTACGAAGAGACCAATAGGTTGTGTGTAGTGTGTAATCAACAGAACAGACCTTAATGTACGTTCCTGATGTTGCTGATGTTATCATGAGTGGAGCTCAGTGGAAGAAGGAGATGATGATGATGATGATGACTTGGATGTCAATAATAATAATGGTAATGAAAGTGGATGCTGTGGATGCGTGCTATGAGAAAACGTTTATTGCAGTGAAAAACCACTTCCTGTTATACATTTTGGAAAACTTGTAGAAATTGAAAATGTAGGAATAGACGTGGTTTCTTGCAGCGGAAATTGTTTGCTTCGTATGATAATCATATTTCCGTTCTCTATTGCAATGTATTGGTGGTTCAGTGGTTAAGGCTCTGGCTTATTGATGTGAAGGTCAGGGGGTTCAAGCCTCAGCCTCATGGGCCGTTGAGCAAGGCCCTTAACACTGTTTTCTCCAGAGGCACCATACCATGACCGACCCTGTGCTCTGACCCCGAAAACCCGAGGGATGTGGTAGCTCAGTGGTCAAGGCTCTGGCTTATTAATGTGAAGGTCAGGGGGTTGAAGCTTCAGTATCACCAAGCTGCCACTCATGGGCCCTTGAGCAAGGCCCTTAACCCTATTTTCTCTAGAGGCACCGTACAATGACCGACCCTGTGCTCTGACCCCGAAAACACGGGGGAAGTGGTAGCTCAGTGGTTAAGGCTTTGGGATACTGAATGGAAGGTTAAGGATTTTAAACTGCAGTATCGCCAAGCCGGTTCTCTTGGGCCCTTGAGCAAGACCCTTAACCGTTTTTGCTCCAGGGGTGCTGTATTATGGCTGACCCTGCGCTATGACCCTCATATCCCTTCAAAAGAATTTCACTGTGCCATAAGGGGCATATGACAAGTAAAAAGCACCTTTACCAGGTTTCTGACCTACATAGTTGCTCATAATAGATTTTCAGAAATTTGGGGTTTCCCAGATTTCCCACCCAGCAGATTTCATCATCATCCTGACGATTTTTGATTGTGTCTGTGATTGTGAGGAAATACTTTGGAAAAGGAGACGATTTTTTACTTCCCGCTCGGAGAATGACACACGACGACAGTTAACAAACGTGCTCATCTGCTCTGTTCTGTAATTTCTATTCAATTGCCAGATCCACTCATAAGCACGAGCATATCAATTACCAGACTTGTAAGAACCCGATTCCTTCTGCTACGCGATACTTCAATCTATAAACTCTAGGACCGGAAGCTCTTGTCTGTGTTATTTCAAAGCCTCCGCAATTATCCGAGTTCCAGCCGCATCGATTCCTGCAGGCCTGTGTTTGAACTAGCGAGGCTAAATTACGCTGCCAAGCCTTGCGGCATGCCTACTTCTACACACACACACACACACACACACACACACACACACACACACACACA